>JANHGC010001886.1:115541-126764 GCA_027560395.1 Boaedon fuliginosus
TGAGAGAAAGAGCTTCGTGTAATTCAAGTCTTGCATCTGGAATTCCTGTTTGGCATTTATCTTCTCTGCCTTTGTGAATGCGTTGTGGGTGCCTTATCATTTGGCATTTTTCCTAGACTGATTAGGAAACATGCCAGTAGCTACTGGCATTAGTATTATTTCTGGGTCTTTTAAAAAGATGGACTGTTACGTTTTTCTATGTAAATAAAACATTGTTGTTTTAAGAACTGGGCCTGATCTATGGTTTTCAGGTGTGGGACAGAACAAGATGGAGAGCTGCCTGGAACTTGTGCCTGTTGCTGTTTACCTTGCCTTGCTTGGAAGATTCCTCTTCGCCTTTTGTTTGAACCTAGTGCTGCTCTTGTGGACTACAGTTAACAGTTTCTTCACTGTGCCTTTGGAATTACTTCTTGCATGGGACCTGTTTCATATCATGTGGGCTGCCCTTGTAGATTGGACCTGGAACCCCAGACTTTTCCCTGTGAGCATGCTCCTACCCTGTTTGATTTCTTTGTATTTCTGGGGCTGTGTTTGGGAAACTGAGGGAGACTATGCTGATACATTAATACACCCTAGGTTCTTCGGAAAAATTCAATGCATAAGAAGTAAAATACAGGCAGGTGTGACATGAGCCTTGTAATTCTGCAGAAAAGCAGAAACAGTCTTCACAAAATCAGGAGCACCAGATATTTTTTACTTCCCTTTTTTTAAAAAACATCGGAGTTCAGAGTGGGAAAAGGAGGAAATGGGATGGAGTGACTGAATGATCAATCATCTAATCACAGAGAACTGAATATCAGGAGCTGTTCAATTACAATTACAGTGCAATTTAGGGAAAGGATAAGTTACTATAAAAGGATGCTAATTTCTTTTTTCTTTCCCAGCTTCTCTTGTGTTCTACCAAAACAAAATAAGATAACTGAAGAGCTTAGCAATTGCAATTGCAATTGAGTAGATTTTTTAGGGGTAATACCTGCATTTTTCATAAACAGGGATGATAAATAATGCATTGCATACCTGCATCTTTGCATATCAGACAAATTCATGCTGCAGCAATTGTCCTGCATTTCCTTGATTGACTCCAACTTTTGGTTAGAATGGAATGGCTTTCCTTTGCTCATCCTCTATAGATACATTTATTGGAAGGAAACTTCTATGCATAAACCATATAATCAGCTTTGAAAACATTATTCTCCATTCTGAATGTGAATTGTATTCTTCTGGCTTTGAAACCTGTGATTACCCTAGTGTTACAGCTTCCTTTTTTAGACAGATTGTTATTGGTTTGCATTTAAACTAAATTTTAAAAGCTTCATTGTAGTTTAAAGACAGCTTCTCCTTGGCTAATAAGTGGTTATTTTTGTTAAATTTCTTGGTCTTAGTACATGTCACTTAGAATAAGCAGATAAAGCTTCCTTTAGCAATAGATGCAGTGCTAAGTAGTCAAATTTACTTTCACTAAAAAAATAAAGAACCAACCTGCAGCAGCTTGTTGTACTTGTATACATTGACACCTTAGCTCAAAAAAGTTTTACGGTAACATTAATGGACACATTTATTTTGGAGTGTAGATGATCTTTTAGCAAATATACTGTAAACAATTTTGCTTTATTTTGTTCTGGTAATCAGTAAACCTTTTGATTTATAGCAATGAAATCTAGTCATTGCTTCACTGCCAACTAGTGGTCAATGCAATATCAAGAGATGGTTCAAACTTAATGGCAGATCTTAAAAAATTCTGCTAGTATTTAATAAAGTCCTGCAGCATTGTTGTTGATAATTAATAGGAGAGGCACCAGAAAGCAGTAAAATAATTTAAGATGGCTAATATTCAAGATTATGGTACAACATATCTACAAGGAACCAGAAGGAATTATCCAATATAAACTCAAGAACATTCAACATTTTCTAAAGGAAGATGTAATGCTTTTTCTGCCTGATCATTCTCTAGCAAAAGGCAATACTTAAATATCAGTATATAAAAACCTAAACTCAAACTAAACTACACATTTCCAAGCATAATATTTTCTGATGTAGGCCTGGAAACCATGTAATGGATTATTCAGAAAACTTGAAAAAGCTTCAAACATTCATTAAAAGACCTAGTGCCAAAGGGAAAATTATGTATCAAACCATGGTGTCAATTAAAAAAAAAACATTGTTAAATTATAACCCAAATTATGGAAAACCTGCACATCTCTTTTCTTCAATCCTATTGGTACAGATCTCCCAAAAAACTTTCTTCCAAAGCTTTGCAAGACAATGCAATTCACTTCAAATGTAATAATTTTATCATGTGATTTTAATTGTGAATGTTGTTGACACATCAGAAAAAAACAGATATAGTTTTGGTCATGTAATAAGCTGTTCCAAGATTGGGTTACCTATTTGAAATGAATATGCCAGCAGCCTTCCTTTACCAGGGGAAGGATAATGTAGAAGTGAGGAGGGCAGCAGAGGGAGAAGGCATCTTCCCTGGTGCCCTGATGGTATAGAGACATATGTGGTGTGCTCAGTACCCCCAATTTCATCATCATAATCAACAATATTATCAGCAGCAAGTAGCAAAGGACACCATTGTTCTGCCAGAATGATAGCCATGACTGCAGTAAATGTCCTGAAAAAAATCAGGCTGGCGTACTTATACTCTTTGATATAGATGATTTCCAACCTGGTAGGATTGTTATTGTGATAATAGCAGCCTTGGCACAATTGGACCTTCCTCTTGAGAAAGGAAACATTATATGCATTTTCATAGGCCTGTCCAGAACCTGCAAGAAATTGTGATATTGTAACCTTGAGAGTAACTTGCTGCTGAATATGCTTTCAGCTTCCCTATGACCCTTAAATCAAAGATATAGGTATAAGTAGAAATATGAGAAAGGATGTTTCCTTGCAGTCCCCCACTCTGGAAAAAAAAGTCTTCCCATAATTTGCCGAAAATAGATGGCAAAGGTTTGCACCATTTTGAGATTGAAAGAAATGTACAGTGCTATATAATCTCTAAAATTATAAACTACTCTAAATATTATGTATTCTGTCCTTCTTTTGCTGAGATGGATGACTATATAAATAAAATAAAATATAGGCACAATTGATTAAAATAAAAACAAATCCAGGTCTAATTTCATGTATGAGACGATTCTCTATTCTCCATCCTTATTACTAATTGGAGAGATCAGTTCTTAGCTATGAAATGTTTGCATAATAGCATAGGTGTGGATATAACATTTACTCTTATAGACAAACATACATACGTACATGTGTATGTATGTGTATATACATATACATACTATTAGTAGTTTACTTCTATTAATTAGAAAACATAATAATGTACAATTATATACCTTTGGTGTCTTTTCTCTCTATATATATTTTAATATATCCTATTCCATTAAAAAGGATTCTGAGCAACATACCAAAGTGTAATAACATTATTCACAGGAAAACATTTGCATTAATTTCAGCTTGCAGCTGGTGCTTTAAATAATTGTTGGAGAAAAATAGGAATACCAGTTGCCTGAGAAAGCTAGTGATTTTGTATTTCATTATGTAATAGCTGCCACCTTGGTAATAAGAATTTCTAGTGTCTTGATTTGATAATTCCCTCTTGTAAAATAGTAAAGACCATCCACTTACAGAAAAGGGAATCCAATACATCCATGATGTTTTGGGCTGGCAAAACTCCACATATTTGTTTTATGAGAAGAAACGTTAATTTATTTTGCATCAAAAGTTTGGCAGTGTTATGGAAATACTTGCAACAGTGAGAAAAAGACTAATGTAAAAGTGATGCCTGGTAGCTTCTCAGCACTACAAAAGTCAGCTGGCTGTAAAAAAACAAGTTAAAATGTAACCTAGTTATATTAGCTGTTAAATGAACTAGATACTTTTCCAAATAGCTTTAAGGGAATTTAAATATATCAAAACTATATTTAAAAAGAGATAATTTAAGTATGATATAAAAAGGTTAAGGTAGGGAAGAGTACAGGTAGTACTTGACTCACCACCACAATTAAGCCCAAAATTTATGTTGCTAAGTGAAAAATTTGTTAAGTGAGTTTATTTTTCTGGCCACAGTTGCTAAGTGAATCACTGCATTTGTTAACTTAGTAACACAGTTGTTAAATGAATCTAGCTTCCCCATTGACTTTGTTTGACAGAAGGTCACTGAAACCATCATAAATGTGAGTCAGTTGTCAAGCATCCAAAGTAAATCACATAAGCACGGGGATATTGCAATGGTCATAAGTGTGAAAATGGTCTTAAGTTAGCTTTATCGGTGCTGTTGTAACTTTGAATGGTCACTAAATGAACTGTTTTAAGTCGAGGACTCTCTGAATATGAAACCTGTATTCTTATGACTAGAAATTAATAACTAAAGTAAAATAGCTGTGCAAGAGATAACGGCAGAAACTATTACTTATCATTTTCTATAGTAAGGACTCATTTTCTCAAACAAAATTGCCTAAATGAAATGAAATACAAAACAGTGTTATAGCTGATACTTCTAGAGGTAATAGAAATATCTTTCTTGATTTTTGTAATTAAAAACACAGATCCCAAAATATTAGAGCTATCTACATTGTAAACTGTTTCCTCCTCTTAAGAACTAGCACTGGCAAATAATTCTTTTATCACCCACATTTTGGTTTGCAATGCCTCCGATAGCATGCTGTGAGTTACACAGGGGCCTGTTTCCTACTTCCTACTTAACCAGCAGCTGCCTGGGAAACCATAGACCTCAGAACAGAATGGGGATAAACAGGTGCATTGTAAGAGTGTAACACTTCCTCTGTGAAGTTTTATTCCCATCTTACTCTTTCCAACTCTTGTTCTTTATTTATGGATCAAAAAGTGGACGTACATGGAAATTGAACTGAAAAGCATGCAAGGTAAGTTGGTTTTTCTTTTTGGGAACATTCAGAGCAGATGAACATGAACGTAAGGCTGGAAGAAAACAGAACTCAGAATTCACATTGCAAGAGCACGATGCACCAATCTATGGATAACTGCCTTGGAATCCATGAAGCTTTCTGGCCCATCTCACCGAACTTTTTTTTTAATTAATTTTTTTCTTTTAAAGAACACTGCCAAACTGCAAAGCAGATGCTAGTCCTTACAATCACCTTTATTTCCAAGAATATTTCTAGGTTGAAAATAAAAAAGAGCAGCTGGCTGTATTCCAGGACTTTAGTTGGATGTAGGCCATTGGCCTAGAACTTGGGCAAAGATAAGTTGGTATGATCAAGACTATTCTGAGGCAGAAGAATGAAGTAAGCAGCAGACTAGCTTGCTTGCTTTATATTATAAAAGCTCACCTGAATGCAATGACACACACAAAGAGACACAAAAACAGCTGCCAACAACAATTGATAAACTCAGTATGTTAAATAAAATATGCTAAATAAGTCAGTTCTCCTTGGAATCAAAGTTAATAATAGTTTTGCCATGGTTAGCCACAATCATGCAAAAATAAAGCTTTAATTCTAATAACACAATGCAAGGTGTTCCCTTTTGTACTTACATCACTACGCCACATATAACTTCATATAGGGAAATGTGATATCACAATGTACAATTGATCTCTACCCTCCTATGTATGATTGCTTTAAGTTCTATTAATTTCAATGGGAATGACATTTAACTAATTTAGCATAAATCCATTGCTCCAACTAACCTTTATTTTTCATCTGGTGAAGACATAATCCAAATTACTATTCCCAGATCTCCTTCTGAATTATGGAAAATATTATTTGCACCTAGGAACCATGAATTAAGGGCTATAAATTAAATCCTGTGAAAGGATTTATTGGAAAATGAATTGCTTTACTATTCCATTTGCAGCTTGCTCCCTTTGCTTGGCTATTTGGGCACCAAAATAGTTATTTAAAAAAAAAACTGGCTGGACCAGGACTAGTAAATATTCTGGAACCTATAAGTAGAAAATTGGATAAGGAAAAACTAGAGTTTAACTTCTCAGATGAATCATAAAACTTTGGAAGAATCAAATTACTTGTAAGTGTTCCAAGTAAACTCTCCATCGCAATTCAAACTCTCAGAGACAAAGTCCATCCAAGTAAGAATTTGTTAGAAAACCTGCGCCTGAATTGGCACATATAAAAAAATCCTGAATCTGAAGTTCTGGATTTTCCCTTCACGTACTCAAAATCAAAGATCCATCCCCCAGCACCTACAAGTCCATCACATGATCCAATCAACTGTCACTGCTGTGGCGCCAATTTCTCAGATCCACCCTTCCAGGTGCAGGCTAGCTTTGACCTTGAAATACATAGGAATTTGTTATGTCTAATTCTCTATTCAATAACAATCCGCCCTCCCAATTTCCCAGGCTCTAATTGTGGCAGATTGGAAGCTTCTCTAAAGATGAATATATGGCTTCTGGATCTGACATTACCTATTTGTAAATGAATCACATTTAAATTGTTGATATACAAAGTTGTTGGGTTACCCCTAAATTCAGATCTTTAATATTGCTATTAATAATCATAAAGAAAAATAAACTTGTAAGTTTCATTATCATTTAATTTGCTCTCCAACCCAAATATCCTAAATCGCATAATGACTGAAGAGTTGGGCTGTTAAAAATGAATGTTTATGGTATTTTATACTGCACATTTAAATGCAAAATATGTACACTGCAAACTGACTGACATAAGAATCTATGAAATGTCCTGGTTGAGGCAAATAAAAAAGAATTCAAAGCATTATGTTTTAATTAAAAAATAATAAGTTACTAATTCAGGGGAGATCATATCCTTAGTTAAGTCCATGATAATATTTGACTTAAAATGCATATATAAATTGGATTCACATCAATCCTCATGATCTTTAATGGAATAAATTTTTACAGGAATCAGGGAGCTGCAATCCAGTAAAACTATTACCACATATAGACTGATTGTGCATGCACATTTAACATTTTATTTATTTTGGTAAAATATCTTCTTTCTCTTTAACACAATTCTAATAGTTAGGGTATATTAAAAACATATTTTGCCATACTGAACTGCTGGTGCTCCGGTGAAAAGAAAAGAACTATTCAGAACCCATAAATGGATGGCGATTCAAGTGTATGAATTACGCTTTTATTTTCAAACATACAAACATGTAATCGTTATACCTTGTATCTTGTTTTTATCACAGGAATCCATTTGTTTAGCTATCTACATAATTTGCCTTTTCAGAATTCTGGGCTGGAGGATAAAATGCAAAATGGCAGAAAACTCTGAAATCGCAATGCAGTGCGGATCTCTGCACAAGAGCAGTTACATTATCTTGTGTGGCACGTGCATCGTTGCCAAGGCAACCAGTATCCTTCACCCAGCTCTATTATTATGGCTATTAGAAGCTTTAAGGCTTTCGGTGTCCACACCATCACTCTGAGCTGGTTTTTACTAATAACCCTTAAGTTCAGATGCCAGGAACATGGTGAGAAATCTTATTTTTGAAATATTTTGAAGAAATAAAAGGAATCTTGTATGCCAATGGCAGTCTTGGAAACTAACATCAGCTAGAAAGAAGCAATTTATGTAACCATTAATCCAAATAAATGTAATGACAATTTACCACAGATTTTCAGGTTTCTGCAAAGAATAAGCATGCAAATAGGACTATTGAACAGGGCAGCCATATTTGCTTCATAATTATCTTAAGAGAAAAAGCTCATTGTGCATCTACTGCAGTGAAAAATTAATTAGCACCAGTCTAATCATCAAATGATAAATGTATTCATAACATTATAGGTTTTAAATGATAGCTCCTACCTTTCAATGCTTTCTCTGGAATTTTGAAAGTTCTTGTTGCTATTATGAAAATGGAAGTCATTACAATTCTCTCTGAGTATGCCTTACATAATGGCATAAAACTTTTGATATTTGGGGAAAACATTATTGACTAATAAGTGTCCATTTCCTTCTGATATAGCTAAACATTTGTATATGATAGCACTATAAGAGTTCATTTTTAAGTTATTAAAATACAGAGTTCCTTTTAATTACCAACCAATGGGTTTTTAGCCAAAACAAGAAGTTCAATTTATTATTTCCTGTTTTACAAGCACCCATGACAAATTATCTATTTATTTCCTAGTATTTGAAGTATATTAAGTGTTAAGGGAGACCAAAATAATGGATGTTTTTGTTCTAAATGTAATGAATACCTATAGGTTAGGATTCCATACATAACAGCTGCTGTCCTGAACATCACTTGTGGAAGACAACACAACAGTGTTGGACAGGTCTACCAAACATACTTTTTAAAGAAAAGAAAAAACTCTTGGTCAATTGTAGAAGAGTGACCTAGGACATACCTACATTTAATCTAGTCCTGTTCTGTGCATAGGTCAATTGAATCCTAAATGGATTTTAAGAATCCAAGACTGAGTCATTCTTAGAAATGATTATGCATAATAAGCATTGGCTGAGTTGAGTGATGGTCTTTCCTTTGCAAAGTAGTGAACCAACTGCTAAGGTTAGTCTTCAACTAGTTGAAGTTTCCACCCAAATAGGCAGAAGCACTCAAGGGATACATTTCACAAATGAAGTACTCCTAAGGCTTAGAAATGGGTTTAAAAGTCAGTGGAGGTTTAATAAATGCCAACTGTTTATGTCCTCCAAAAACATTTGCCGGTCCATTCTGACAACTGGGCAGTCCAGATAAGTCCTTAGGAAAGAAATTAGGAAGTAATATTGCCTCTAACTACCTCTTCAAATTTTACTATAAGAAAAACTTAAGTAACTATGTAGCATTCTAATCTTGCATGAAAACTTGATAAAGCCTGGTAATAAGACAGAAAACATGACATACTGTAGTTATTTATTTAAGTTATTGAACTATGACTTGTGTCACTCAAATGCAAGTCAACCCAAACCTACTGAGAGATAAAGGGTCAATCATTGTCTATCAGCCCAATTTATCCTATACTGTTGTAGTAGTATAAGATAGCAGGAGGAAGTGTTATATACACTACCTTCACTTCAGGGAGAAAAGACAGGATACAAACCTAACAATAAATAAGAGTTATAGGTCTTCAGCTCCCAGCTGGATTTTATCTAAAATTTAATCTTTCTTGTGGGACATTTAGCCTCAACTTTACAACCAGTGTTGTAAGCAACAAATTAGCCTCCAACCAGTGTTGTAAGCAAGAAATTAAACAAAATACCTAGTATACCAGGTTTACTAAAATAATTCAGTACAAAATAAATATAATGAAAAACATGTGACAAAAATCATTCAAGTATCAATTATAAACTATAAATGTCCTCAATTAAAACTCTTTGCATAAGAATGTCTTATACCAGTTTATATGACTATGAGAATGGCCCAAGAAATGTTGATGAAATAATCTTACTTAAATCATGGCACATTATATGTAAAGCTATCCAGATTACAGTACTTTGGTTTATAAGACAAAACCAGCAAAAGACCTTTTCCTATGACTAGAATCAAAAACATAATAAAATAACCCAACCATTACTATAATATCCAATTTTGCTGCCTACCTATTTAATGAATGGTATTGTAGAAGCCTCCATATTAATGTAACTCTCTCTTTCTCAATAGCACTACTTCATACTGAGGTTGAATTTGATTCTTTGAAAATATGACTTCTACTTCATTTTTCACATTATATCCTGGCTCTAATTTTTATTATTGTCACTTAAGAGTTTTTTTTTCTGGGCTTCAATTAACGTAAATGAATATCTCAATATTTTTTTAAAGCTATATTATGGAAAAATTTAGTTATGTAAACATGAACCTATTATTTATATAACCTTTTGATTTTGTCACTGATCACTGATGAATGGGGATCTGATTAAGACCCATGAAGAAACATCTCAATTGCTTTATTTTAACTATTTAGTTAACCAGACTAAATGGACAGCTATACAAAAAGGACCCACTATTAATTACAAAACACCAATTCATCTGGCTGAACAAAATACTGAGGCCATTTTGTTCACATACATATGTGAATATAAATATACATATATTTACATATATTTATATTTCACTTCTAAACATAGTAGCTAAGTGATAGTTAAATGACATAGTTAAGTCAGTAAATATAGGTAATAGTTGTACTCTATTTTATATACATTTTTGCTTCCATCTTAGAAATTGGGTTAATGGCAAAGATGTTTAGGCATTCATGAGGCATTATGTACAAGAAATGGTGGATTTAAAGTGATACAAGATGCGTTCATGAGATTCCCCGCCCTCCACAAAGATCCTTTGTAAAATCTTTCATATGAAGTTTGTTCAAATGATTCTGTTTATAGTGTCCGGGGCAAAGGTTTTTGTCCAAAATATACTGAACTTTTATACAATAAAACATTTTGACTGATCTTTGGGAATTTTTCTTTTTCTGTTTTTTGGGGGGATTAAAAATCACTGAAGTTTTGATCCTCCATTCTTGGAACTATAATTTCCAACATTATATTTACATTTATTTTTATCCTTTTTGACATATGGAAAAGAGATAAACTCAGCAGTATAGTCAAATTAGGCAAGGTTACCCAGTGAAGGAATGCTGTGCACTCTCAGGGAACACATCTCACACAAAGCTTTTATAAAATCCTCTTTAACACACCATTGAACATTTTGCATGGAACAAAGGAACACAGATAAACAATGGGAATGCAACAATTAATTGTGATTGATCTGGAGAGAAAAGATTCTGACTTATGAAAATATACAGTATATGAATTCTGTGACCTGCTGGTATTTCAAATATCTCAAACTTTATTAGCTATAAGTCTAAACATATTTATAAATATTTCTCCTGATAGCACAGTGTTTTAAATAAATCCCAGGATTATTGAAAAGTACAGATATCATAATTTATCATTGGTTATTAAATATTATCTTTGAAAAGTTATTCCATTTCATCTGCAATATTCACATGGAGCTCTTTAACAATGTAATTTAACTTAATAGTCTCCAAAATAATCAAGAGACTCGGGAGAAGGAAACATTAAGGAATATCCCATTGGTCATTATAAATGTAGTATTGCTGAGTAAACAATATTTTATTTTCCATATCAGATGATACTTAATGAAACAATATAAAGATACTAATAATAATATAATATTAAATTATATAGGCCAGTAAAATTTTACTTTTCTGAAAAACACTAGATGCTTGTTTGTAAAAGCTTCTACAAGTTCCCTTGACCGGGGAAATGAGGCAGGGTATAA
>JANHGC010001886.1:126908-140520 GCA_027560395.1 Boaedon fuliginosus
CCTTCCCTCTTTCCCTGTGTTCCTTACTCCCTTCCTTCTCCCTGGGCCTGCATCCTTCCTTCCTTCCTTCCTTCCTCCCCTCTACTACCTTCTCTCTCTGTGTTCCTGTTGGGGGTTGCGCTCCGTCGTTCCTCTGGTCACTGCAGAAGCCCCAACTCAGCAAGGTGCGTTGTGAGGCTGGGCATGCACTCTGCGATCGCACAGCCGCCTGCGAGACAATTGGGGGGAGTGGATTCGGCTGTGCAATCATGGAGTGCACATGCAGCTTCACAACGCACCTTGCTGAGGCGGGGCAGCAACAGCAACAGGAATCTGCGCATGCGCAGTGGAGAGTTGCTGCCACCATCCTCGTTGCACCTCAAAAAAGGGATGAAAAATGGATCCTACCTTCTCCAGATCCTGACAGTGCATTTTTTACTATGTTTTTGTACCATCTGACAAGTTTGAGGTTGATTGGTGCAGAACTGTAAGTTTGTATAAGGCACATACAAACACACATCCGCACCCCATGTCTGTTTTATAGATATAGATAAATCTGAAAATTAATTAGAAAGTAACATTCATCTATAGCTTTTAAATTTGAATTAGGGGATTCAAATCTGATTAATGACAATCATCTGAAAAGTCCAAGAATAACAACATTGTATTATTGTATCATCATCTTAAATTGTTACCGAGAAAAAAAAATCTACAATTAGAATTGTTTTAGAAAAGAATAAACAATTATTTCTATTCAGTGCCATGAAAGTAGGCTTCTTGTTGCACAACTGGTATTCCACTTCCTTTCCTCCTTACTACATTTTACCAAACAATTCCAGCTCTGCTCCAGAGATTGCTTAAATCTCCCAGAACTGATTTTGGCAAAAGCAGAGGATGCAAAGGCTAGAAGAAATATATACTACAGCTGAGTGTCCTTAGGTCTGGTAGGCCTGCAATTGATATAATTAGATAAAAGCTCATTTGCTTTCATATCCAAAGCTAATCCTAACCCTATTTTATCTTTATAAAAAGTGGTCTTCTTAATAATGAAGGTAAAATTTATGTAACACATAATTAACTATATGGGATGTAGAAGTTTGTAGATATTTGCATATTCCCCACTGCCTAATATAAATAAACACAAAAATCAATTCAACTTAAAGATGTTTATTTATTCCATTTATATTCCACAGGAGCTTAAATTTTTTTAAAGCCTCCTTTTCTGAGATTATCTCATATTAGCCTATAGAATACAAATAATGCTTTTTATGGGTCTAATGATCTTTGGGTTAAAAATAAACAATATCAGTATTTTAACTATATTTGTATATTAATCTAATGATAAAATGGATTGTAGCAATTAACAACAAAATATAAACAATTCACATGTTAAGCAGAATGGGCGGCAGACTTTGAAATATTTTAATTAGAGAAAATTAATTAAATTATATTGGGAGCATCAGTCATTGGGAAATTAATTCAGTTATCACACCAAGTCACACTGATTATGAATCCTCTCCCCTTCCATGTAAGAAGTTTTTTAAAAAGTAAGGAGGAAGAGGAGGGACCTTTCATTTTTTCTACTGGGTGTTGTTCTTGCTAAATGTCAGAGGGGTCAACTTACAACTGAAACATCTGGGGAAATTTTAAATTGTCCCAAATCTAAATAGAGCATCCTAACATTTTCCCAAATAAAATAAAAACAGACAAGCTGACCGCATTCTATGTGATAACATGTGTATATTGATAAATTTTAGAAATTCATAACAAACATGCATTTTTAGCTCATGGTTTTAGTAGTTCTAACATCATTAAAATGATGCTATTGACAGCACTTGATCTTTCTAATGCATGATTTACACTACAGATTATATAACTTGGTATGGCTGAAGCTGTCAAATTGAGCATTACAACGCTACTTATTAACAATGGACCTTATATTAAACATAAACACTTGAGTTGGAAAGTAGAACTGAATTTATCATGTTCTCATAAGCAAGACAAATCTAAGTCTCATTGTGATTTTACTTACATAGCAGCTAATTGTTTAAAAATATGAATATTTTATTTGTACGGATGTTTCAAAAACATTTTAAAATTCTAATTTGTACTTGATTTTGTTAAACAGAAAAACAATTTCTCAAAATGAAAAAATACTACTTAGTTTAATAAATTCTGACATAAAGAGCATAAATTATATTTATAATAGTATATATTTATATATACTATTAATTATATTTTGTAACTTTATTTTAACATTAAGCCTTTGAAACTAATATAAAATCAGATACAATTTCCTTGCTTTTATAACACTATGTAAGAGCTTACATATTTTTTTAAAATTAATCAGTCTGAAAATTTTCCTTTTAGATTTCAATACCATTGTGTTGGGTAAAAATAATCTTATAAATATAAAAGTAAATGCACGTCCTTCTTAGAGAATTTCTAAAGGTGCCCTTTACAATTAACTTTGGCTGCCATCTACACAATATCATATTGGCACAAAACATCATTATTTCATTGCTTGTCTTTAGCAATGACCTTTACTTTTGAATGCTGTCCCAATTACATCTTTAATTATCATTTGCCAAGCAAAATTCTCCATTTCAGATGGATAAATTAACCATCATTCTAATGTTCTGAATTATTATTTTCTTACTAAAGGCTATGGCAATTTCTTTAACAAAAACACTATGTCAATGAAATCATTGGTGTTTTCCTGAAAAGCATGAATTTACCCTAGTTAAAATCCATATTTTACTTTCATCTTGCATTTTCATAATATGCAGACAATAATGAAATGACACTATTGATAGAATTTTGTAACTGAGTTAGAAGCCCAGGAAAATTGTCAAATAAGTTTCTAATTAGATATTAGTTTTGTCCTAAATAATTGTGCTTTATACTGTATTATTTCATTTATATACTTGCTTTAGGAACTTTTGTATATATGAGCAAAATACATGCAATCTGATAAGAGTTTATATTTTACTGTCAGGTGTGAAATCAGGTATGGGTTAAGTATTCAATGTTTTTCTTCTTAGATAATACTAGTAAATTACAATTTGAGCAGTTTTCTAAATGCTTTATTCTGTTTTGTGTTTACATCATGGAAGAATCTTTTAATACTGATGGCAATAACTTTGTTCAAGATGAGATTCTCCAAATAGGTGAAATTTGTTTAAAATAAAAGGATGAATTGATAAACAATGTTATTTAAACAGCAATATATTATTTGATTTATTTACCTATGGTAATTGCAAAATCCAGTCTTTTTATCTTATAGACTATAAACGATAGCTATACCAAATCTATATAATAACTGTAAGTTTATAAATGTTAATTCAAAAGTAAGCTCTTTCAGTTATAGGAGACATTCTCAATTGCAAGCATGTGCAGAATTGCAGACTTAAATTTCAATAATCAAAGTCTTACCAGTGTATTTAAATTAAAAACATCATAAGTTACAGTTATGTAGCTACAATCATCACATCATCATCTCACATATTCTGTGTTTTTAAAATGTGTAGATCCAATGTAACTCTTTTTTAACCCAGTTTATTTATAAAACATGACATAGAAACTACAGTATGGTACCATTATGCAAAATACTTTACTGCAAAATTATTATTTGTCAGTCTGTTCTGACAAGTAGAACCGTTTTGTCAAATAGTTTCTTTGCACTGTTGTCATCCTGCTTCTATATAAAATCTTATTCCAATGTGATCTTTCAAATAAATTGGAAATAATATGCTGAAGAAGATGTTTATGGTCTTCATGTTATGTCATTTCTTCAGTATGGAAACATCCTATTTGTTGCTGTCACTTGTGGGAGGAGTCCTGTAGCGCTATCCTCTCATATATCCCATGTTCCATCCTCACTGAAAAAGTGGCATTTATAATCATGCTTAAGTGCACTTGTATCACACTTTTCTTGATAATTTTTAAGGAGTACAAGAGAAAACTGCATTGAAGTATGCAAAATTAAATTTAAAAATAACAGGCAGAAACAAACTGGGGAAACATTTCCAGTAAATAACAGACCTTCTACATAGAGCTGGATCTCTCTAAAAAGGTGAAAGGAAGCAATACAAATTTATTTGGCATGAGTTAGTCATCGCCCTTTTTCTGGTCCAGAATATAATGCATGGATGGGTACCAAGTTTAAGTAACCTGATATTCACATTATACTACTATGCTACTGTTATCTCAACATGACATATGTTTCTTTGAAATAAATGTTGTAGTTTACTGAAATTAAGTTTCAAGAAACGGATATTTAAGATTTAAACTAATACTAATGTATTTAAACATTACATCATAGATAATTGACAATTTAAATGAAACTGCAGTCATTATTAGCTTAATTCAGTTATTTGATATTTAAGTGCCATTTCATATACTTTTCTCAAATTACATAGGAGAACAATAAATAATGTCTTCCTGTATGTTCACTTTTTCAGCAACTTTTTCTCGGAATTTTAATCCTATACACCAGGCATTCCTTCTAAGCAGAAACAATTTTATAGTAACAGGGGGGCATGTACTTCAGAACTTTTTAAGTGGATAAATTAAGTGGGAAAATGCTATAATTTCATCTTCAAAATTAGTAATTTGTTAATTTCGTGATCAAACACTGTGCAGTACGAAGAAAACAGTAGGAAAAGGTTGTGTTCGGTATAAATTTATTATTAAGATGTACTTCATTCTTCCTTTCTCAACTTAGAAGGATGCATGGTCCATCCCCTATTCTAGTAGATACCTTATGAAAGCTTTTTATAACATTGCAAATATTTGTTTGCCTTGTACATTTAAATTGGTTAACAGTTTGAAACAAGGATAGGTCCCGCAATTCATTTCGCCTATAATGAAATCCACCAAAGGAAAAGGAACAAAAGAATTATTCACAAATTATACACTCATTTACATATGACTAATGCTCCAGAAAGAAATCTAATAAAGAGCTATTGATGTGATCCAGTTAGGGATAAACATGTTGAGATCCTGTGAATTTAATGGGGAAAACCTATGCATTCTTACATCATAACTACTGGCATCAGTGGATTTTAAAAGTTTTTTTTTTAATCTGGGTTAATACTTGTCTTAATCATTTTATAACAACCTATAAAAAAGCCTCAACTATATTTCACTTGACTCTTGAAACAGTAATTCTAGGATATATTTGCCCTAAAGAGATTAATTTGTGCAGGGAAAAACTGTCATTCTTTATCTGGATATAAATTGCATAGATTATATGCCCGGAATCTATTCCTGTCCTCATTTTCTTTAAAGTTCACTCATTTCTGTTCATGATATTTAAATATATTCCAATGCAGCACAAGAAAGACAGTAAATGAGCATAAATCATTGCTCTTAAGTACATCAGGAGCTAGTTATAAATGCATTATTATGAGTACCCCCCCCAATTCAAAATAGATATGGATTTCAAATACCTTCATTTTTGCAGATGTAAATTTTTAAGATGTTTAATAAGATTTTATATAATCCTATGTTAATCACCATGGATAAGAGATGGTAATGTGTTAAAATGCCACAAATAAAAGTCTACATGTCCCACTTATACTAATTCATTTGTGGTATTATATTGTTTCACCCAGTGACAGCATAGTTTAGTTTAACATACAAGTACCTCTAATTGATTTTAATAGAGCTTATTCTCAGGAAAAATTCAGATAATACATTTTGCTATAGAAATGAGAATATATGTATTCATTTTAATAATATATTATACTTTATCAAACATTATTAAGAGGGGAGGCATATTCAATATACATTATCATGTTTAAGTAATCTAAGTATTTGAAATCCTTATGTGTATATGCATTCAATTCTATTTAAAAATATATTATTTTGATTCACTGGTGACAGTGTTAACTATACTAAATAAACAAAGAATTGTCTATTATTATGATTTCAGAATTACCATGTTAAATATTAAAATTCCTGATATCCCATTTAAGAGAAAATGTCCAAGATCGCCTCATGGATCCTTGCATTTTCACTGACTTCCTTATCCCAAATAATATTTATAAATAGTAACGGAATGGAAAATGTCTAACTATCAGACAGCTTAATGATGATTAATTAGATCATTAAAATTTCTTTAATGTATGATTTCACATAAATGTAACTATATGTTAACATTATATTCATGTTTCTTTATTTGACGAGAATACTTGCTTTCAGAAAGTGGAATAATTGGAACCTAACTAGAATCTTTTAAAACTTTATTTTACATGCAGTGTTGTTCTATCTATGCTTACAACAAAGTAAGTCCCATTGAGTTCAATGACACTTAATCCCAAGAGAGCAATTTATACCAAAATAAAAGGAGGCGTCTTATATTTAATATATTAATTTTGCTGCAAAGGTGTTATGAGTATTTGGTTAAATTCATAATTATTTCTGCAACTCACTAATCCACAGACATATTAAGGTTAGGTTACATCAGTGGTTCTCAACCTTCCTAATGCTGCGACCCCTTTAATACAGTTCCTCCTGTTGTGGTGACCCCCAACCATAACATTATTTGGGACCACATATGGGAATACGTGTTTTCCAATGGTCTTAGGTGACCCCTGTGAGAGGATAATTCAACCCTCAAAGGGGTCCCGACCCCCAGGTTGAGAACCACTTTTCTAGATGATTTGATTGGAATGTTTACAATGAATAAGGAGGTAGTGGGATACATTGGAGAAAACAACCGTCTTTTAAGATTATAAGATTATACCTTTAGCTCATCTCAGGTACCCGATGGCATGGGAATATAGGGCCCTGGGCTCATGCTGCTGTTGTTTAATGCCAGGTCTGTTTCCAACAAAGCCCCTCTAATTCAAAATTTGATTCTGGAGTAGTGGGCAGACCTGGGTTGTATAACTGAAACCTGGGGCATGAGGGAGGTGTTCCACTCTCAGAAATGTGCCCAGCCAGGTTCCAGGTTTTACACCAGCCTAGACCCCAGGGCAGAGGTGGTGGAGTGGCTATTATTGTACACCAGGACTTGCATCCTTGTGGGCTGGAGATTCTCGGGTGTGAGTCTCTCTTAATGAAGTTGGACTTAGGGGTGCAGGTGGGCTTGCTGGTCATGTACCTACCTCCCAGCTGCATGGCAGCAGCCCTGCCTGTGCTGCTTGAGGCGGTAGCCAGGTTGTGGGTTGAGTTTCCCAGGATTATGGTTCTGGGGACTTTAACTTGCCCTCACTTGGTGAGACCTTGGATGCAGCACAGGAGTTCATGACCTCAATGGTAACCATGGACCTGACCCAAGTAATTCAGAGTTTGACTCATGGGGGGAGGGTGTCACATGCTTGATCTAGTATTTATCTCAAGCCAGTGGGAATGTGATTTGAAATTGGGGGGCATAGTCAATCAACCCTTGCAATGGACAGATAACTCTCTACTGAGGCTAGAATTCTGGATGCCAGCCCACCACCGCAGGAAAGTGGAACTGATTAAGTGGTTCTGTCCCAGGCACCTAATGGACCCAATGCAGTTCCAAAGGGAACTGGGGATGTTTCCTGTTTCCTTATCCCACAGCTCAGCGGAGACTCTGGTGGCATCCTGGAATGGGGCAGCAACTAAAGCCTTGGACCGGGTTGTGCCTTTGCAACCTCTCACTAGGCACAGATCCCAGAGGGCTCCCTGGTTTACCAAGGAGCTCCAGGAGATGAAGTGCCAGAAGAGATGGCTAGAGTGCCGTTTGAGGACCATTAACTCCGAATCTGACTGAACACTATTAAGAGCCTATACTAAGACTTATTTAGTGGCAATAAGGGCAGCAAGGTGTTCGCAATTCTCTGCTCTTATTGCACCTGCAGATTGTTGTCAAGCCACCCTGTTTAAGGTGACCTTTTCCTTTCTCAATCTGGTAATGAGGGATGAATCTTTGCAAGGGCGCAGAATTTAGTCAATATCTGTCAGAGAAAGTTGGTAAGATCCGGACAGACCTGGACTCCAAATGGGCAAGTGCTACAAAGTTGCTGGGGGCAGGTCTTAGTCTGGTTAGTTGGGACGAGTTTGATCCTGTTGGCCCTGAGGAAGTGGACAAGGCCATGACAGCTAGGAGCACCTTCACCTGTTCATTGGACCCGTGCCCCTCCTGGCTGATTTTGGCCAGTCGGGAGGTGACACGAGGCTGGTTCCAGGAAGTTATAAATACATATTTAAGAGAGGGGTTCTTCCCACCTGCCTTGAAGGAGGCAGTGGTGAGACCCCTCCCCAAGAAGCCTGCCTTGGACCCAGTTGAATTAAAGAACTTTCGTCTAGTCTCCAACCTTTCCTTTTTAGGGAAGGTTGTTGAGAATGTGGTGGTGCTACAGCTCTGTGAATCCTTGGAAGAAGTGGATTATCTGGGCCCCTTTCAGTCTGGCTTTAGGCCTGGGCACAGCATGGAGACATAATTGGTTGTGTTGGTCAGTGATCTCTGGTGAGCCTGATATAGGGATCATTCCTCTATCTTGGTGCTACTTGACCTCTCAGTGGCATTTGATACCATCAACCATAGTATCCTTCTGCAGCAGCTTGGGGAGTTGGGAGTGGAAGGCACCGTGCTTCGGTGGTTCTCCTCCTACCTCTTGGACCG
Source organism: Boaedon fuliginosus (assembly GCA_027560395.1). Lineage (NCBI taxonomy): Eukaryota > Metazoa > Chordata > Lepidosauria > Squamata > Lamprophiidae > Boaedon > Boaedon fuliginosus. Next base: position 135,490 of record JANHGC010001886.1, read on the forward strand.
TATGCAGTTGATGTTGGTAGGGGGCAGCGGTAGAGCCCAAGGCCCTTGGTTTGCAGGGTATCTCAGGGTTCAGTCCTCTCACCCCTTCTATTCAACATCTATATGCAACCGCTGGGTGAGATCATTTGAGGGTTTGGGGTGCAGTATCATCAGTATGCTGATGATACTCAATTATTTATCTCCACCCCGAACCCAGCCAATGAGGCCGCCAAAGTGATGTCCTGAGGGCTGTTTGGGTCTGGATGGGGACCAACAGGCTCAGGCTCAACCCTGACAAGAATGTGTGGCTCTGGGTCCCTGCTTCTCAGACCATTCAAAATTTGTGGGCCCCACCCTCTGGAATGATCTACCACCAGAGCTCCAGAGAGTCCCAGACTTGAAAAACTTCTGCATATCACTCAAGGCCTGGCTCTTTCAGTTGAGCTGGATTAGATTAACCCACCATAAATATGTAATTTTAGGGGGATTTTAAACATTTGTATGAGGTATGTTATTTATTATGTTGTGACCACCACCACCACCGAGTCCTGCGAGACTGGGGGGGCATACAAATTAAATTATTATTATTATTATTATTATTATTATTATTATTATTATTATTATTATTATTATTATTATTATTATTATTATTATTAAGATAAGATTTTCTCATTTGCTTAAGGATAGGACCATTCACAAAAGGATCCCATCAGAAAATAATACAGAAAACACATTATGTGGCAGAAAACACATTATGTGGCAGAAAAGATAATATTTTCACCTGATTAAAATGTTATACCATTAAAGTTCTTCTGATTTTGGTTGGCATTATAACCAGGGGACTGTGGGTTCTAGTCCCACCTTAAGCACGAAATTAACTGGGTACTTTGGGCCAGACACTGTCTCTCAGCCCTAGAAAGGAGGCAATGGCAAATCACGAAAATCTTTGTGAAGAAAACTTCCAGGCAGTCACCAAGAGTCAGTGTTGACCCGAAGGCATGAAACACATATACTAATCATAGACAATCTACATTACATGCAGCAAATAAAAAATTGTGGGACCAATGGACAATCTTCGCTGCTCATCTTAGAGTCATTGGAGTCTTCCTCCAATGTAGTGTGGTTGGGCCCTTTAGATGTTTGTGGACTGCCACTGTCAGAACCTGGGCTGAGAATCCTGGGATTTACAAATTCAATGCCACATTGGAAAAAGTAAGACATTTGCCATTAGATCTTGATTGTTTTTATTTATGCCACTTCTGTTATTTTATGAGTTCTTTGAAGATAATGATAATTATTTGTTATTTTTACTTTTTTCCAGGAGCTCGAGGCACTATATGCAGAATTCAGTCTCTAGCTTTCCCCACAAGAAACATGGTGGTAGGATGAGCTGACAGAAAGAGACAGGCTTCCCCCAAATCACTCAAGGATTTAAAGTACTTCATCCTGGGTCTCCCTAACCCTAGGCCTAATCAAACTGTTTAATTACTTCAGCACACCTAAAAGATTTAAAAATGTATTTTCTAAACTTCTGGGTTCTTTTTTTTTTTTAATCTTGTGGTAAAAATCTAAAAAAAATAAACCAACTTATCATTCAATCTCTATAAACTACCTATACTCCCAGTATCTTTTCTGTGTACAGCAATATCCCTCTGACTGTATCATTTTTCTCCTGTTCCTCCTCACCTTTCCACAGTGTTTGACTTTTGTGAAAATAGCATGATTATATTGATTACTGAAGATGGCATTGAATAAAATTGTATTGCTGGAATGAGGAATTAGCATTCTTGTTTAGCAAAAGCAAAACATTCTTGTCTGCCTCTTGTACTGGTCTATTTATTAAAAAATATAGAAAAATGATTATATGCTGAGATAAATTTGATTTTATTAAATAGTGTTTGTAACATTGGAGATAAATAGGAAAGCTTTTTAAGGGGAAAAATGGTTCTTTAGTATCAGTACTGGGTTATCCAACTTTGTCCTAAAGCTTAGGTGCTACAAAGACAGACACATTATGTTTATTAATATTTGCCTCCACAGTAGAAAATATGAGCAGTCAAGGAGACCACAGAAGACAAGAGTATAACTTGACAATAATTGATCACTTTTGGCAGATACTCAAATGCTTTATCTAAATATATGGGTGATTTAGAGGAACTTTGTTGGTCTAAAGCAGGGGTGTCAAACTCATGTCATGGCAGCATCATGTGATGTATTGGGACTTTTCTCCCCTTTGCTAAACCGGGTGTGGCCAGCACGTGAAACATCTGGCCCGGGGGCTGGGAGTTTGACAGCCCTAGTCTAAAGCTTTGAGAAAGCTATACTCATTTTGTAGGGAAAATGCTGAGGCAACCCGTTAACATTTTATCATTTATTCACTGAAAACTATATGTAGCAAAGAATGTAAATGTGGCTAAAATCAAGTTCATTAGAAATATTGAAGGAAATATGTTAATATCCAAAAATCTCTACAGATAAATCTTTTTAAGGAAGTTGCATGCATTGATAGAAAGACTGCATCTCTAAACATCCTGTCCTCTTGAAAAAAAGAAAAGAAAGAAGTAGCAACAGAGCTGGAGATTTATTTTTTATTTTTTATTAATTTATTTAACATTCTAAATTTCTATGTTTACTCATTGGTTAGAGAGTCCCTCCATGTGTTTTTATCTTTTTTAATACTTCTATGGAGTCCTTAATGCTCTCTGAGCTTGGTTGTTTATTTGCAGGCATTTTGTTATCAGACTAAATGATGTCCTCAGTGCTAGACAAACATCTATACCAGTGTTTTTTCAAACTTGGCAATGTTAAGAGATGTGGATTTCAATTCCCAGATTTCCCCAGCAAGCCAGAATTCTGAGAGTTGAAGTCCATACATCTAAAAGTTGCCAAGTTAGAAAAGCATTGATTTATACAAAGACAAGCCTGAACATTTCATGGTTACTCCAAGCGTGCCTCTCACTGTTTGCAGCTACAATCTTCCTCAATTTACTGTTCAAAGCAAGCAGTTTAGATAATATATATCACATCTGTGACAGAATGCCCTATTTTAGACCCTCTGTGGTCTTTGGCACATCTGTTGCTTGTAGGAAGTAGTAGAGTTTGCTTTTTTCTCTCCAATTTTCCCCTCCTTTTTTTCAGGTGTCATAGACATTGCTGAGAAGTCTAAGGTGGATGGAAGATATAACAATTACTGGTGCCAAAAGTTGGCCAGAAGCTTCTTTAAAAAATCAATGGAGGGGGATATGAAAATAAAAACAAATTAAAACAGCTTTTATTTGCTACTCATTCATGTCTATTAAAATAAGTAATTAATTTTCTATGTCATACATGTTATTTCATATTCAGTTTTATTCAAATGAATGGCATTTAGATATTATATTTTTGATATTCAAATAAATGGAGTCTAGATATCATCATATTTTTTTATATTGTCCATTATAATCAATGCCTGAGGAGCCCCTCACACTATCAAGAGCCTGAGCCAAATTTGAATTCCACTTAAAGGTTTGGTTGTCAAATTTAACTAGGGTTTTAATTAAGGAGAACTGGCAAAGCTATTTTTATACCCCAAAATTATTCTCATCAATTGCAATAGGAAATACCTAAGAAAATATCTTCTCAGATGCTACTTTAAATCTGTTCAGACAATTTTACCTATATTACTTTTTGGTGCTTCTCTTTTTCTTTTTAGTCACAGAAAACATAATAATAAACTTGTATAGCCTAATTGAGTAGTGTTTTGTGTCATTAATAACCAATTGAAAACAAATTGTTAGAAGGAAAGCTTTTTTTAAAAAAAGAAAGAAACTGGAACACATATATCTTAAAAGGGAGCACATTATCTCGACGGGTTCCCAGGCTGAAGTTAAAAAATCTGAAAATGATTTTCCTTCATTTCTCATTAATATGTAAAAATATTTAAATGTGGCAGTAATTAACCATCTACTCAGTAGAAAACCTTTTCATGATAATTTATGATAAACTCAGTTGCAGCTTTGATTGAGACTGAGATGCTGGTGTGCATACAAAAAGGCACCTGAAAAAAATATTTTTAAACACCTAACTTACTGCTCAGCTAATTACATGGTAACCATATTCGCAGTTTATTTCAAAGACAGGCCTATGGGCTAAAAGAATGCAGGAATACCTTTTTTTTTTTAGCCTGTCCTACATTTTAACAGAGAGCTCCAGTTTCATTTGCATTTCCCTGCGCAGGCTCCATCAACAGAGAGGGAAGCGCATAGAGGCTCAGCAGTAGATTTCTCTAGCTCCATCTTTTTACATTGAGGCTTGTAATGGCATCAGCTAGTCAAACTATTGTGGTACCATGAATTAAAATTAAATCTACCCTCACAAACCATTACCTATGGGGGATGCAAGTATGCATATGTTTCATGTTTCTGCAAATAAGGATTCATCCCCGTCCCCAATATATTTTGTAGTATTACAGAGTAAAGGAAGTGTGTGCGTGTGTGTGTGTGTGTGTGTACATACACAGAGAGAGAGAGAGAGAGAGAGAAATTGACTTATACACACATACTCAATCACGGAGATGCATAAACAATTTTTCATCAGTTTTTGCCTCCGATAGCAGCTCTGATCTGTGACAACATAAGAAATAAAGGCACATCCTTCCTGATGCAGCTGTTTCTCTACTGCTGGCAGTAATGAAGAAACCAGCATCTAGTCTTGGATGGTTGGGAGAGATAAAGTTCCTTTCTAGTGCATCCCCAAAACTTTCTGTAACTTCGTATGTGTATCTGTGTGCATAGATGTTTAGACAGCTATCAGCCATGTTAAAAATACTAAACTCTTGGAGTTCAAAAAATTGTCAATGCTACAATTCATGTCTACAGCATATGAGCGTAAATTCTATTGAATACAACACTTACTTTTAATTGGATAATTGTTAACTGGGAACATTGGAGAAAACCTTTTGTCAGATATTCTAGATTTTCCAACTCAGAATGCTTATATTTTCGTACACCATGGATGTCAAACTTGTGTCATCATGGTGGCATCACGTGACATATTGGGACTTTTTCCCCTTTT
>JANHGC010001886.1:149538-162647 GCA_027560395.1 Boaedon fuliginosus
GGGGAAGCCTGGGCCGGGGCCGCTTAGCTCGCGAGCCCCGCGCCCAGCGCCATCGAGATCCAAGCCCCGCCCCCGAATGGTTGAGTGATCAATGCCCCCAGGCAAAGATGCCCATTCCAGCCAAGAAGGCCAAAAGGTTTTCTGGTTGGAAAAGAGACTGAATCATAACCAGATCAGTCAAAAGAAAAAAGAAAATCTGGCTTGCAGTGGATCAGGTGAAAAAGAGGGTGAGCGGAACGCAACAGGATGTCAGCAAAGACACCGAAAGACACATCGATGCCTCCCCAAACCTACCCGCCCATCCTGAAGATGCCGAAACACCAGGAAGCCCTGCACTACCAGAATGAAGAAGCAGATAAAGCAGCATCTTCTGAGGAAGAGAACCCCTTGCTGCTAAAACACACAAGAGAGGCTCACAACCCACGGCTGCTGAAAAGGAACTCATGACTGCTTCGAAGGAGCCTGGTAAGAGAGACAGAAAATCTGATCTCTCCCACTCTCTGGGGGTCCTTCACAGCAAGAAGCAAGGTGGTGAGAAAATTCCCACAAAAGCTTTTTAAATTCTTTGTTTCTGTGGCCCAGAATATGGCTGGCAACACACATCCAGCAAGAACCGGAAACAACATGGCAACCTCCATGGCCACCACGCTAGTAACCTTCAGCTTTCTGGGGGTCTTCTGCAGCCCCCTTCACCTATCCCAAACTGTCCCTCAATGATCCCAAGCTGTCCCTCAATTATCCCGACCTGTCCTATGATGATCCCGAACTGCTTGAAGACCTTCTGATGTCCCTCGACGAGGCCAACGATGTGAACGCCTTCCCCTGCCTCCACCCTGAAATCAAGTCCCAGGCTTCCAGCAGTCTGACTAGGCTGTGATCTACAGGAGAAATGGGAAAGGAGTCCTCCCTCTCCGATGTCTAGTCAAAATGAGACTCACGCATGCGCAGTCTCACTTACCTGGAAAAATTCACAAAAATCCTAAAATCATGCATGCGCAGTTCCACTTACATCAAAAAATTCACAAACATTCCCACCATGTCCTTGACCTATGACCATCACAAGAAGCTATTAATTTGCAACCTTCTTCAGAGGTCCTTGACTTATGATCAGGGGTGGGTTTCAGCCAGTTTGGGCTGGTTCGGGTGAACTGGATGTTAACTTGACATCTGGTTCACCAAACTGGTATTAAGAATGACCAGATGGCCCTGCGCACCATGCCCTATCCCTCCCAGGAGTCTCCAAGCAGGCAGGGTGTGCACAGAGGCTCTGGGAGGGCTGTTTTTGCTCTCTCTGGGTGAAAGAGAGAGGGTGAAAACCGGGCCTCCCAGAAGTCAAGGAAGACCCAAAGTGGGGCTATAGCAAGCAGAGAAGAAATGACAGTTTCCTATTTGTCTTTCAAAATGGTGGAAGAAGATGCCACAAAAAGAGACAACACTCTCCAACATCTTGACCATAAACCTCCCTACAAGCAAGAACATCAACTGCAAAGACCCCCAAAGTATCAACAGCATATTGAAAGAGTCAATGCTGTTCCTATATGCTTTAACTGCGGTGACAAAGAAGTGATTGCCACAAGCCTGCAAGGCCCACATTCAATTGCCCTACACACCCCAAGTCTACTCATCCCTATTCCAGGTGTAGAAGTAGAGGACTCAGAATGGGCAATGGTAAAGGAAGAGGTGGCCAATCATGACTTTCCACTTTTCTCACCCTGCACACCTCCCCAATCGTGATGATGCATTAAATCTTTGGGTTCTTGATTCAGGTGCCTTCAGAAACATTGGAACTAAGAAGTCCCAATTTATGCATCTGCGATGCAAAGATTCTTCTGTGCAAGTTGCCACAGGAGACAAAGCCAGAGTTCCTGGGGAGCCACTTTGATTTCTGGTTTGGGGAATGTTGATAATGTTTTACTTTATCCAGCGTCAAGAGCAATCTGTTCAGTGTCTCACAATTGTGTGATGATTATGGTTTTACATTTGTGTTTGAGGCTAGTGGGGGGGTCATATATTTAAATATGAAAATATTGTTGCAAATGTGTCACACAAAGGCAACTTTACTGCATAACACCATCTGATGAGGTTCAGCCTCCAAACCAATGGAGTGATATCTCACAAGGAGCCAGTGCCCAGATAGAAGGGGTAGCTCCTCAAGCTGATCCACAACCACAAAGGGTCAGACAAACATGCAAAAAACCAAAGCAACCGAAGAAGACTCCCTCCAACCGTGACATCACAGCCTCTCGTTCCAATGATGCTGTTCCAGAACCAAAAGCACCAAACGCCAAGAAGGTTTCCACAGGTAAAGCACTACACACAAAATGTGCACACTTGCTACATCATAAATTGGATCATGCCAGCTTTAGAGTCATCAAGAAAATGCAAGATTTTTTGGAAGGGTTATGTTTAAATGATTATGATGTTTTTCTTGACTGTGCTGTTTGTAAACAATTGAAGCTCAAAGCTACCCATTTCCCTAAGTGATCCCATCACAGAGCAAAGCACATTTATGAGCTGGTCCATATCAATTTAGTAGGCCCTTTTACTGCCTCATTCAGCCACAAAAATACTTCATCAATATAGTCGATGACTATAGCAGATTTGGCCACATCTATGTTTTAAAGATAAAGCGGAAGCAGTTAAATACTTCAAGATTTTCTATCATTTCATTGAAACCCAGCATAACATATGCATCGCCCAAGTAAGGAGCGATAATGGTGGAGAATTCACATCCAACGCATTTAAAGAGTGGATGGAAAGTAAAGGCATATACCACATGACCTCTTCGCCTCATTTGCCACAACAGAACTGTGTGACTTAATGAAGAAATGGACTGTTGCAAACAATGAAGAACTGTCTCATCGCTGATGCTGATGTTAGCAACAGACTTTGGGCTGAGGCCATAATTTTTTCAAATTACAGCATTAATAGACTCTGGAGTACCACAATTAACCAGACTTCATATTACATGGTCTATGGCAGGAAACCCAATCTGTCACACCTCAACATATTTGGATCTCGCACTTGGGTCCGTATTCCCAAGCAACAACACAGAAAAAGCAATCCAATTTCCATGAACCTTCTTTTCCTAGGCTATGCACAGGCCTACAGATTCCTTGATAGCAAAAACAAGATTATCATATCCTGTGATGCTAGGTTTGAAGAGAATGCCAACTGGTCAAGGATCCAGTCCAATGACTTTGCTCTATACCATACCCCCAATGAACAAAACAGGAACCAACACAATGAATCAACACCTGTCACCTTACCTGAAGATCCACCTCATAGAAGGGGTGATTGTCCAGATGAATCTGTCCATGATGACAACAGTGTTGTATCTTCCTACAGTGATGAATCTTCTCATGATAATGACAGCAGTGAATGGCAAGCAGCAAGACATTCCAGCCGTGCCAACACAGGCATAAGATGTTCCATACGTGCCAACAAAGGCATCCCACCAAAGAGATTTGATGACAATGAGATCCTCAGCACTGTCTACCAAACTGACGAAACCCTTAGAACATACGATGATGTCCTCCAACTTCCTATAACAGAAAGAAATAAATGGTTTGAAGCAATACAGCAAGAGATGAAGAGTCTCAAAGGCCTTGGAGTCTATGTTCCTGTTGAAAGAGCAGCCAAAGAAAAAAAGACTATTGGCACCAGATGAGTGTATAAAATCAAGACCAACTATGACAACAGTATTACATACAAGGCCAGACTTGTAGCTAAAGGCTACACTCAGTGCTACCTGAGTGTGACACCTATTTTCCAACAGTCATATCAAAGACTGTGAAAGCTGCTTTAGCAATCACTGCAGCACAAAATGAAGAAATGTGCCAATTTGATGTAAGGACAACATATTTACATGCTGACCTGGACACTGACCTATACGTGAGAGACCCTCCTGGTTTTCAGCAAGAAGAAAGCCAAACTTGGTTGCTGAAGAAAAGTCTCTATGGCCATGGGTGGGTTTCAAATGTTTTAACAACCTGTTCTGTGGGCATGGCTATGTTGTGGGGATGGCTAGGTGGTCATGTGACAGGTGGGTGGTGCTTGGCACTGTGTAGAGTGAGCTTCTCTGTTTGCACTTTGCAGGCTCGGGGGATCATTGGGGGGGCAGGTAGCGTGGTGGTGCTGCAAAGAAGGAGCCTCTCCATTTGCACTTTAAGTTCCAGGGATCATTGTGCCTCCATTTGCACTTTGGAGAGGGTGTTGGAGAGGTCTTTCTTCACAGCACCACCATGCTACCCACCCCCCAATGATCCCCGGAGCCTGTGAAGCTCTGTTTGCACTTTGGAGAGGCTATCTGTTGGAGAGCCTTAGGCAATCTGGAAAACCTTAGGCAATCTGGAAAAATATGGCACAAGTGCCTTTTTATTTATTTATTTATTTATTTTACTTAGATTTATACCCCACCTCATTTCCCCAGTCAAGGGGAACTTGAGGCGGCCTTGCCAAAGTTCTCAAAGATATAGGATATTATGTTATACCAGCTGATAAAAGTGTTTTTGTTAAAAGACCAAATGGTTTCATAGAAAGAGTTTTGGTCTTTGGTGATGATTTGCTGTATATTGGGCCAAATAAGGGGACATGTGATGTTTTTGCTGAGCAGCTAAAGAAACATTTTGTGCTCAAGTCACTTGGGCATATTGACAAATACCTAGGAATTCAGGTAACTAAAACTCAGAAGTTATTTGCTCTATCTCAGAAAGAGAAAATAGAGGGACTCCTAGAAAGATGTAACATGTCTGATTGAAAACCAATTTGAACACCAATGCAGACAGATTTATTTCAACACACACAGGCTGACAGTCCCAGATTTGAAGAAATCAAAGGGCATGGTCCTTCTGATTGAATCCAATGGGAAGGATAAAGCCCAACTAACTTGTTACAGATTGGGCTGGGGACCTTGGTTCCAGATGTAGCGCATCTGGATTTGCAGTATATCTCAATGGTTGTCCCATATACTGGCACAAAAGCCAATAGAGATTCATTTCATCTTCCACTATTGAGGCAGAGTTTGCCTGCGTGTCTGAGGCAGGTTTGCTCTTATGGTCTGACTCCCTCATAACTACTTTGTGGAAATACCCAATCCATCCTATCCCAATGTTTAAGGACAACACTGCACAGTTCAAATTTCAGATACAATTGCTGTGGGTCAGAGATCCAGACACATTGACATCAGGTGCAAGAATGTCAAGCAATTGGTTGATCAGGGTTTCATATGAGCTAAATTTTTATAATTCAATGAGCAGATAGCTGATATCCTTACCAAACCTTACCTGATAGCCAAAATGCATATCTCCATCAAAGGTTTTGTCTGTCCACTAAACCCAGTGTTCTCTCATGTCAGAAGGGGATTGTCAGATAGAACATCTGGCAGGGCTCTGAGAACTGCCATGCACCAACACAGCCTGGGTGGAAAAACCCAGGGTGCCATAAATCTCTTCCTCACTGCAGGAAGAGGAGGGCAATGAACAGAAGGTATAAAAGGTTCTTACCTCCTTCCTTTTATACTTGTTCTTATTTTCCTTTGTCCATCAGTGATATTGTATCCTGAAATAAACAGACAATGGTTTGAAGAAACTTCTGATTCTGCATCTTATTGCCAGGGGTGAGCACAAAGATCCAAAACACTAACAGTGTGAGTGTGTTCCTGTCCCGTCCTATCTATCTCTCCATCCATCCCTCCATCCTTACTTGGCTATTGTAGACAATAGTGCTGCTTTTTGTTTGTTTTGTTTACTTACTGCTTCTAAACTCTTCTTAACGCATGGTAAGAAGACATATTACCACTAGTCCTAACATTCAACCAGAATCTGTATAATGCCTGTATTTAAGATTATTCCATGTCCTGCATCCTAGGCAATATTTGTGAAATATATCTTTATGTACTTGAAAGTGCTATCATGACTCTCTTCAGCTGCAAGCTCTAAAAGTAAGCCAACTTTTCCTCATTGGAATTAGCTCCTATTTCTTTCATCTTTTGTGTTAGCTTTTCCATACCCATTCCAGTAGCTGAAGTGTATTGCCAGGGAGTACTACACTGAAGTTGGATCTGATCAATGCAGAATATAGGGGAACCCTTACTTCCCATGAGTTGGCAACTGGACTTCCATTGGTTTAGGGCAGTAGTGAATCTAGGGAAAAGTAAAAAAAAAAGTCAAAATAGTGCCATGTTCTCCAGACTGAAGCTCCACACTATTGCTTATGTATATAATGATTTACAAAAGAAGCAAGGATTTAATCACACACTTGTGATTGCCATCTTGTCTTTTATTGACCCCACATGTAGTTGCAGATGGATGCAGTCTAAAATTACATTTGTCTGTTTAGCTGATGATTCACATTCAGCTTATGATCCAAGATCTGTTATATTTGTACTCTTAACAATATCTCTGCATTTGAATTCATTTTTCTGAATGAAAACTTCAACATATGAAACAATACTTTTCAAATTAAATGAGAACAAATAAACTTTCAACACAGTACTAGTCATATTGACAATTATCATAATTGGAAAGAAGACAACAAAAAGCCAATGACCTTTATAGAATAATAGCTTTATTACCATGTTTTGAAATGAATCATACCTGTCTTTCATTTCATTGGTAAACTTATTCATTCCCGAAACTGTTCAGTATATTTATATACACTTTTGGGTAGATCAAATTTTCAGAGGACACAAAAATTAGGAAGACAACCGTATCAAAATACAGGAGGACCTTGATAATATTGGGCAAAGCCAGGGGTGGGTTTCTCCCGGTTCGCTGGTTACCCGCTTCGTGGGCGCGCTTTCCGAATGGCTGTCAAAAGCGTGCTGCGCGCGATCGACTCAGAAATTTCGGTGCGGTTCTGCAAGCACTCTGACAGAACAGCTGCGCGGCGGATAAAGAGTGGAATTCTATACACTTTGTGTGTTCTGTAGGTAAAATTTAATCAATAGTCATTCTGCTGCATTCTGGAGCAGCTGGAGTTCCAAAGGCAGCTCAGTATAGAGTAATTTAATTTCAAGGTCACCAAGGCACCTTTCATAATATTTGCATCTCAGCCACTTAGAAGTTACCAATGGCATATTGAATGTAATTTGTTTTAATTTAGAATAAGAATTCAATATCATTTTTAGAGTCTGTTGGAGAAAAAAAATCAAAATCTAACGAGCTGCAGTCGCATTAAGATAATATATAATTATTTGCTAAGCTATGTCCATGTTACTGATGTTTGTTCTACAGGGATGCAGGAAATTCCACATACCACTTCCTAAAAAATGGCATTGTGGTAACACGAAGTAAAAAACTAATTCTGTGATCTTAATTTGGTAGTAGGATATTATAATGAAACACAAGCTTTGGCCTGAATTAAAAAAAAGGGGGGGATTTAGGATCCCTAGAGATAAGATGCTATTTAATTTTTTAACTAATTTGCTGAAGATGAATATAGGTCACATTAAATTTTGTCTTGCTGTTTCAGAAGTTATAATGCATATGAGTTATACTGCACTAAATAAACTTTTATAGCAAGCCCATTTCATTTTAAAATTGGAAATATAGAGATTATTAATAATGTCAGAAGCATATTACTTTTTATTCAAGCATGGGATTAACTTTATGTAATGCCTGAACCATTTTACCCTGATTTTCAGCCAAAACAACCTTGCAAAGAGACTTCCAGAAAAGAAAACAGGCCCTTCAGCTATAAAATATCAAAGGTGTGACACAGAGGAACAAAAAATTTGAGAGAGGAAGAAAAAGAAAACAAATACTCAGGGCCAGCACTGGCATAGGGTGTCAAAACTTAAAGAGTACCACTGCTTCCTTCCTTTCAAATAATTTTACAAATGCAAGTCTTCACATTAGGAAAAGTGATGCCATCTGTCAACATGTGCTAGAGATGGTCTAGACCAAGGGTGTCAAACTTGATCGTGTCACGTAATGTATTGTGATGTTTTTTGCCTCTGCAGAGTTGGGGTGGGCATGGCCTGCACTTGACGCACCCTGCTCATGAGCCGCCAATTTGACAGGCCTGATCTAGACCCTTGAACTGACCCTGCCCATTTAGAGGAATCAGTTCTTTGTCATAAGTATAGAACAGTGGCAAGAAAGGAAGCAACTGCTGATGTCAATGTCTTTTCTAACCTTTATCTTCAACAGATGGCATTAACAATAGGTCTCAGGAGATGGAAACAACTGTGTGATCCCCCCCCACAAGATTAGAAATTAAGCAATGTTGGGCCTTGGAAGGGAGTCAGCCTGGTCATAATAGGGCTACAGGGAATAGAAGCTAAAGCAACATCCACAATAAAACAATGGCAATAGTCACAAAACCTTTCAGGGTGTCTCCTGTAATCACTAAGACTTACTTTTCATAAAGTACATATTATACAATCCTCACAGATTGCAATATAAGAATGCAAACATAGATTAAATGATATAATAGATGTTAACAGATATACTCAGGGAAACTATGGACCAGATATTAAAGTATACAGACCACAAATTATAATTCAATACTTATATCTTACATCTCATCTGTCTATAAAGGATAGGTATTAATATATGCTCTCTACACTGCATGTATACCAAGGATTCCATTTGTGACACATTAAAAAAAAAAAGAATATTACATGATTTGGTGTTTTGTTCTCTTCTCAATGAAAGATTGTAGAAATGAGTCTGGCTTCCAGATTGTCCTTTCTAAAGATAGCAGGAAAAAACAGAAGTTTTTCAGTTTTTTAAAATTCCATCTAGATTTTAATTGTAGGGAGACACCCAGAGTTGATCTGGAGTCAGATACCGCTGAAATCAAATCAAATAAAGAAATAATAAATAAATAAAGTACAATCATCTTATGACAATTATCAAAGATGTCACAAAAAATAAAATGTGACTTATAAAGATTTTGTTAGAATAATATTTAGTTTTAATAGAATTAAAAGAATTTTAATTTTAAAAAGAAGATTCACTGAGCATTTAAATAATTGCTCCTAAATAAATCTTGTGTAGGACAGTAGCTATAATGGCCATAGATGTTATTTTGGGCTGAAGAAAATAATCCAATGAAATAATTACTGTAATTGCTACAGTATAAATTATACCCATAGTTTTCTAACATATTTTTATATTTCAGAATTGTTTGATTAACTAATATTGGCTTGAAACACAGTTTAGTTATAAAGAAAAATTTGGGCAGCACCGGCTTTCTTTACAGAGCATTTAAAATCCAAATAATACTCCTTAATTTGACTCACATCTGGAAAGGAAGAATTGAATTTCTATAGATGCAAAGTGGAATTATTGGAATGCAACCAATCATAAGATGTCTTTTGTAGTGCCACAGAAAAACAGGCCATTATGATTCTTAGAAGCCAAGTTACAAATTTAGGAGCCACCCAGTTTTTTAACTTACTGAGAGAGAAAGAAACGGAGATCTGAATATATAAGGAAATGACTGCCATTACTTTGTAAGTAGGCAAATCTCCCCTCAAATAGTGTTCTATGAGTTATGAATTATTCTGATCATGAATATATCTACTAGATTGTTACAAGACTTTGGTTAAAATAATATCCCAAAAAGAGAGAAAGCTCTTATTTACAGACATGTCTGATGCTTGACAAAAATGTTTAAAATTTACCCATGCTGAAAATTAATCCAGAAATGTGTTCTAAGCCTCCTTTTTGAAGAGCCATGTGAGTACCTTCATTACAGGTATCAGTTTTGACAATGATTGGCATGTTCTAATATATTACAACTGTATTTCTCAAACTTGCCAGCTGCAGAATTCTAGCAATTGAGGTATGCACATCTGGAAAGTTGTCAAAGTGGGAGACAGATATGGTTAACTAGAGAAATTCTATAGTTGCTTATTTTCTTCCTGAAATATAGTTTGTAAAAAGACCATACTTTAAGGAGGAAAAAATGAAGGACTAAGGATAGAATGATACCAGGAACAAATACATACATACATTAATACTGCTTTTTCTTTGAACATTTTAGTAGAATTGGTTAAATCTGTAAAACCATCCATATAATAATTTCATGATTGATTATATGCCATCATTTTTTTTTATTCCTGGTGATCAGATGGATGGTTTTTCTCCATGATGATCTATATGATCTATATCTTTCAGGTGCATTCATTGGCACTGCAACTGAGTTCATCCATTTCTTCTCTTTTCTTATACCTTTTTCTGTATTAAAACCTTCTCCAAGATTATGGGTTTAGGCCTACTCATCTGTACTGTAAATAATTCTGGGTTGATTTGTTCAATGATCCATCAGATTGTTCTTTTGGATGTCTCTGGGATTCACAGGAGTCGTCTCCAACATCAAAGTTCAAAGGCATCAGTTCTTTTCCTAACCTGCTTCTTCTTCTTTAGAGTTAAAATACTTTCATGAAGTTATCAGTAATTTGTTATTAGCAGGACTAAAACTCCCAAATAAATTTTGAATTAACTCACATGCTTGGCAGGCTTTATTGGATTAATTGTTGTGGGAATAAAGCTGCAACTTATTTCAACATCAGTTATCCTGAATTCTTCTAAATTCAGAATTGTTGAGTCAGGCAACATATAAATTTAGTATATTATTGTCTGTTACACAATCAGATACATGTTTAGGCTGAATTTAGAATTTTTGTCCATTTATAAACTCCTTCCCAAGTATCTGAGATAAGCAGATGTTGTATAATAATATTAAAGGTATAGTCGCAGGATATAAGCTGTTCAAACTAAAGCTGCCTTTTTGAACTTGACTGATGGTGTTCTTTTTCCAATGCTGATGGTGTTGAAGTGGTGCCCCAAATATTTTTGGAATTACATCCAAGGTATCTGTTACTATTGGTACTATCCTTGCTTTCTGTTGCCACAACTGTTCTACTTCTATTTGCATGTTTTTATATTTTGTGATTGTTCTCCAATTGTTTCTGCTTTATTCTGCTGTCTCTAGGTATTGCAATGTCCACTATGCAGATTGTTTTGTCTTTGTTATCAACAATTGTAAAGCTTGGCATGTTGTATGGCAAATGCTTCTCTGTTTGAACTCCAAAGTCCCAGGGATCTGTGTCTTCTTTATTTTCCATTAATTTGACTACTTTGGGATCATACCAGTTCTTGCTTTCAGGAAGTGGTATTTCTTGCAGATATTCTAATGCACCATTGCTACTACTTTGTAAATGCTGAACATTGGAGAAGAATCCTAAGAATATTCTTGGCCACCTACAAAACAAACAAATGGATCATGGAACAAAACAAATCAGAGTTGTCATCTGAGGCACAAATGACATGCCTCAAATTACCCTACTTTAGACTCATAATATGAAGACCTAGCTGTCTGAAGAAGGCTCTAATGCTAAGAGCAGTAGAAGGAAACAAGAAAAAAGGATAACCAGTACCAAGGTAGATGGACACTGAATGGTAATGAGTGCAACTTTGGAAGATCTGAAAACCATGTTAGTCACTAGGAGTTGACAATGATTTGATAGTCCCTAACCAAGAATATTTTAGTATTTTACATATTGTGCTGATTATAACTTCATTTTCCATATTCACACATTCCCATGGTCTTTCTAACCTAACTACTTGGAAGTGAGAGAATAAAACTGATTAAGATGTGGAGCATGATGTGCATATCAGAATAAAATATAAACAGTTTTTTTTATTGCCAATGTTATTTTTTCTTTGAAAACATTTGAAGTTATAATAAAGAGGAACACACCATTTTCAAATTATCTGTGGGGACCTGATTTAAAAAGTTGAATTTATTTGGGAAAAGCTTCTGGGTGGGGAAATAGGAGGGAGAGGAAATGAGTAAACAGTTGCAGTTCTCATTGATTAGGAAGAGTTATTGTGTTGTACTTGGCTGATTTTTTTAAAAAAAGTCAGACTTGATACTACATCATATTTGCATTCAGAGGGAACTATAATAACTTTTCAAGGGAATCTTAGGCTTTCACAAAATGTACACTCCTTTGTATGTTTAGCATTCTACAATACTTAATTTAGAATGAAATCCAGTAACTAAGACAAATGATATAAAAGCTTTTAAAATTTTTGTACCTCAGTCTGTGACCACCACTGTCACCCTATCAATCCTAAAAAAACATAATCCCTAAACAGGTTATTTCTATTTCTCACTTAGAAGTGAAGATGGAGATATGTTGTTAGTACTGAATCCTCAGAAGTAAGCCCTGTAGAACACGAAATAAGTGAATAAGGAGGCTGAGTAATGCACAGATGTGCTTCAAAAGAAATAAGGGTTTCAAAGGAATAAGGGTTTCAAAGAGGATAGGAAAAAAATTGGAAATAGGTTATCTTCCAAATAGTCATAGGTAGAGGAATTTTTTGTATTAGTATTATCTCAAATTGTATTTTTTTTAAAAGGTGTGATATCTTTTCAAATATAAGTTACTTTATACTTTAGTTCTCAGTGGCCTCAGTTGTGTCTCTCCTGAGATAACTGACAAAAAATATCCAAAATTTAAGCTGCGACTCCTTACCTTATAATTTTCTTTAGATTATATCTTGCAGTTCTTTGGAAAAGAAAGATACCCAACTGTGCTATCTTAATTCAGCTTGGTTGCTACAGAGGAAACAGAGAGAAAAGAAATTGAAGTGCTCAGAGTTTTTACATAATATACTTTGAATGGGGTGAGTGAACAGCCTGCATCAACTGCTTAAATCCTTCTATAGAATTTTAGGAATCTTTAACTGAATAACATAAAGGCTTAATACCAAAAATCTAAATAATGTTAGATTTTTACTTTTATGAATCATGCTCCAGTTTTGTTGCAACATGGAACCCACATACCAATTCTGAGCATCCACAGATATAAATGAGAAATAATGCTAAGTGTTGTTTATATGTTAATGAAAACTCAACAGACTTCATTGAATGAGTTTTATGCAGTTTTATGTAGATGTCAAGAAATATGGGAGATGTTGACAATCTCAACAGCATATAGAGAGAACTTGTATAAAATGTTTTATAGATGGCATTTTGACCCAGTTAGATTGGCAAAAATGTTTAAAAAAAATCTACAAAATGTTGGAAATGTCAACAAGAACCTGGGTCATATTACCATATGTGGTGGACATGTGAGGAAGCAAAAA
>JANHGC010001886.1:162747-174500 GCA_027560395.1 Boaedon fuliginosus
GGAAGGAAGGAAGGAAGGAAGGAAGGAAGGAAGGAAGGAAGGAAGGAAGGAAGGAAGGAAGGAAGGAAGGAAGAGATAGATAGACAATATGTTTCTTGCTACAGAGGGAAAGACTATGATAAAATGAACTTATTCCATCTTCTTAATATGAGGCCACTGTCTCACTTCTTGGAAGTTTGTATATAAATACATGGATTGTGTATCTGATAGTCCCTGGCTTACAACCACCATTCATTAAGAATTCATTAAGTGAGTTTTGTCCCATTTTACTGACTTTTCTTCTCACATTTGTTAAGTCAGGAACAAGGTTGTTAAGTAAATCTGGCTTCCCCATTGACTCTGCTTGCAAGAAGGTCGTAAAAGAGGATCACATGATACCGGGACACTACAATGTCATAAATATCAACCAGTTGTCAAACATCTGAACGTAAATCACGTGACCATGGGGATTCTGTAAGGGATGTAAGTGTGAAAAATGGTCATAAGTCACTTTTTTTAGTGCCATTGTATCTTCGAACGGTCTCTAAATGAACTGTTGTAAGTCGAGAGCCATCTTTAGACTGAATGTTTGCTTCTCTTTATGATGTTCTTATCATGTACTAATTAAAAGATAAATCTGCTATGCAGGGGAAGGAGTTCTGTTTCGTCTCCTCAAGGTTCGTCCTATTTAAAATAGGCTTAAATAGAATACCTCATTGAACAGAAGGTGCTTCCAACAGCAAAGCACCACATACAGCAGAATAAAAGCTGCAAAAGACACAACACGGCCACACTAATCCTAATCATCTATATATCATATTGATTCTTATGTACGATACTGCATGCACATTACTAGGGATTAAGAATGTTATCTCCTGTGGGCTGATGATACTTGAAGCTTTGAATAGTTGTAGAATAACTCAGGGGGGAAACTCCCCTAGTGCTAAGAAGAAAGTTTTCTTCAACAACAGTCATTTGTCATGCTTCAAAATTGGATTTGAAACCCATTTTAACTTAACAAAGGATGTATCTACCTTGCCCATCCACATTTCGCCTCAGAGAAAAAGTCACACATGTACCCGATTTAAGTCATTCAGTTTGAGAAGACCCTGTTTCTTCTTCTTTGGTTTTGCATTCATGAATATGTTTAACCTTTTCCTTTGACACCGCATATTCTCTCTCATTCAAGCTCCGGAGATACGGTTTTCCATATCTCAATATGCAGCAGCTAAGGCCTTCCCAAGCAACAGACTGTTGATAGACCTCTTTATCAAAAAAAAAATACGAAGGGAGGATCTCAGTTTGACTGAAACCAGCTTAAAATGAAATTACACAGAACCAAAAAAAATACTGTCTAATCTTTAGGAGGCTAACCTTGATTTTCCTTCTTTGCATAGGGCACAAACCTTAAATTTCTTAAGTGGTAGGCAATTAGTATCCATTCATTTAGACTGTGCAGAGATGGATAGATTGGCGTTAAAAATAAAGGACAAGTAAGACACAGAATATTACTTAACATGGAATAGATTTTGTGAGTGGATAGAGATAAGAGATAGAAATTGGATGAGGAGAGATGATTGCTATGTACGAATTAAATATAAAGATGGTTTATAATTATAAATATGCCAATACAACCAACAGAATTACAAATAAGTGAATATAAAGAGAAATCTAGTCAAAACTATTGTGTTAAAACTATTATTATTGTTATTAGGATATATGCTAATATTCCTTTTTGTTCTTTCTTTGCTTTTCTGTAAATGATGCTGCCTCGAGTTCCCCAGATGGGTGAAGAGAGGCGGGATATAAATAAATAAATAAATAAATAAATAAATAAATAAATAAATAAATAAATAAATAAATAAATAAATAAAGATTTTGCAATGATCCAACAATGATTTCAACAAAAGTAAAGAAGCTCCTCAACTGTTAGCAGAAATGGTGAAATGGGTACTTGCCCTCCAGAAAAGTATTTTCTCCATGAAAAACCATCATTCCTGCAGTATTTCTTCTTGCACTAACTTCAACAGAGTGTAGGAATTAAATCTGGGGGCATTTTTAAATTTTTGATACTTTCGTTTGATTTCCATAATTAACATGAACGTTGGTTGATTCAGCCCAACTTTAAATCTTGCGTAATAGTTGCTTTACAATTGCATCAGATGTCTCCTGACTACTATTCCCTTCTGTAAATGAAAAATATCTCTAAAGTATCAGACATGTTTTGTTCCATTATTAAGTGCTTCACTTGCCAAAGTAAAAGACAGATTATGGCCTTTGATGTCTTCCAAATGCTTTTGGATCTTATACCTCCTGTCTGCACTCTATCTTAGCAATATATTCCTCTTTCTATCTGCAATAACATGCTCTTTTTTATTATCAGATTTTTTTTTACTATTTTTTTTAATGCAGCCAGACTGGTTTATTCCGCTGTCCTTTTATTTTTCTCATTAGAATTGTTTGCAATTGTACTTTTTAATTTCTTGGTGGGGTTTTTTTAAGAATTCCCACTATGAGCTCTTTCCCCCACATTAGCTCATCTTATTATGGAATCCTAATGATATTGCTAGAAGATTATTAAATATACTTTTTCAAAGCCTAAGACACTCAACTTCGGTTACCCTGAAAATAAAGAATTCCAGCATTCTTTCACCACTTTCCTTCAAAGTTCTGCTATTTTCCACTTCCTCAGCAAAGTTTTCCTTATTGAACATCAGTAAAACAAGGACAGTGGATCGTCTTGGCTTCTTCTGTTTCTGAAGGATAAACTTATCAGCAAAATAACACTGTTCACATGAACTCCAGATGATCCAGAACTGGTTCCAAAGTTCTATGAAGTTTCCATGTGGAAGTGGCTCTAACATACAAACAAAACATCATTGTTATATTTTTATCCTGCCTTATTAAAGGTTCTCAAGGCAGTGAACATACCTAATACTCTGCCTCTATTTCTCCCAAAACAGCCACTCTGCTGACCAAGGAACTGGGCTAAAGTGGCCCAGTCAGCTTTCATGCCTAATGGAGGCCTAAAACTCAGTCTTCTGGTTTCTAGACCCTCAACTCAACCACTACACCAAACTGGCTCTTAGCTACTAAGTTTTCATTAGGTCTTACTCTGTTGTTAAATATTAAAAATTAGCAGAGGGGAAACTGTTCCATTTCTTTTTTCCATAACTGAGTTTGCCAAAAGCATGGTTTTTCCCCCCTATTCTGAACCCAATTTCATAAAATTCTAATATTATCCTTAAAAATAAGTTTGTTTTAGATGCTTTACATTTTAGATCACAAAGAGTTAAAAAGCAATCATATTAATTAGGATTTAGGTAAAGGTAAGAACTTCAGACGTAATGTTTTGTCTGATATAGGAAAAGTCGCACTAAATAAGCTTTAGACTTTTTTTAACCAATGAATTCTTCTTATACTTTCTGGAGCACTAATAATAGCATGCCATACCTCTGCAAATAGCTGCAGGGGCCTTTTTAATGGATAGGAACAAATAAACTACCCCACTAGACCTACCAATGTACGTATTCACTATGAATGGTAGAGTCACACATGCCCCCAAAGCTTTTCAAATGAGTATACAGGTAACAATTTTCTTTAAACAAAAATGCTTTGCCAAATCAGCTTAGCATCCACCTGAAGACCTTTTTAAAGACTATTATATCAACAATGCTTTCTTATTTTACAGAGGGCATTTCTGCAGCGCTGTTTCTAAAATGCAAAATAAGAAAGAAAGAAAAACCCACTCTACCCACAAATGAATCTACGAAACTTCCATAACCCTCAATCCTATTTGTGTGCCTGGGTCTACAACTAGCTCTCCTATACATCTTAGCTACTGTTAATTATTACCTAATTATGAGTCTTCTTGAAGCCAATAGGTCAGGTCATAATTACTAATCTTGAGTCCAATCAATTCAGAGCTAAATATGCTAATATCTGGATCCAGCCCAGGTTATGGATCTAAGCTATAAATCTAAATTGTATATGTAATACCATCTAGAGCTAGGACATCCCACAAATTCATCCAAAGTATTGGTCAAACTATCCCAATACCATAATTCCCTAGCATTATTCAACAGTCTCAAAAGCCCTGCTCTCAAGATAGAAGCAACACATCAAGTTTTCTGCTCTTCCTTTTTTAATTTAAATAAATTAAGTCACTCAAGACTCCTGCTGATTGAAGCAACATGTAAAGCATGCAAAACATGTAGATAAAATAAATGGTTTCTTCCCATTATTAAATTGGCCCATATGCTCATGGCATCTAACAGTGTGAGAGAGGAACAAAGGTTTCCTTGCTCATCTGATCTTTAGTTTCAACTGATCATTTATTTTGGAAACTTTCCAGGGAATGCCTTAAAATGTAAATTAAATTAAACCAATGTAGAAGTCAGGATCCATATGGAGAACCTAAGAGCATAAGGCTTTGCCTGATCAGACAAATGACTCACAATGGGCAACAAAATACATGGACAAACCTCACAATCCTGGAGAAGAGAATGAGGACCTTCTCCCATGATATTTCAGATTTTCTGCATGGACACTTTATAGGAGAACTACGTCAGGCCATGAAACTTAAATGCAGGGAAGTCTGGTGGGACTTTTTCAAACTAACAGATTTTATTATTTAACCTTTAAAAAAATTTAAAAGGTGCAACCAGACTCCTTATAACTTCGGGTTTTCAAAAACCAACCCATCCTCACAAAGTAGCCTTTGACAGCGGGACTACACAGCAGGACTGCACAGCTATTGCATCAGAGTGTTTTCAGAGTACCACGAAGATTTTGAAGGCGATCCCGCACAGCGCACTTTTGACAGCCGATCGGGAAGCGCGTCCACATAGCGGGTAACTAGCAAACCGGGAGAAACCCATCCCTGATAATGGCATTATAAAGTTTTATGATTATATTGTTTTGCTAATTACATAAGGATAGGCAATAGTAATAATATATGACAAGTGGAATTGTTATAGTTAAAAATATAGAAATGCATTGATCATTGAATTTATACTATGTACAACCCCTTGCAGCACTATGTCCGATGTGTGGACAATGTTCATTTTAGAGTAACAAAGAAATTAAAAAAAATGCAAGAAAAAAGAAACATGGGTGATAAAGTAAACCTGGGTGAACTCCATGACAAAACTACCATGTCATATACCCAGACTATAATATCTTAGTATGAGAACTCCAAAATAATCAATCTGGTTGTGTCGCTCATTTCTGTCTTGGCAGATTTTATCCCATGGAACTTCTTTCTAAACTAAGGCTTGAATTTGGATTGAAATGGATGTAAAAAAGTAAAAAAAAACTGAATCTGATCAATAGTCATATTCTTGAATACCTTACCCAACTAACCAATAGTTAGTGTATTTACTGCTTCTTAACACAAATGTTGTGGTTCCCAAGAACTGGATGGCCACCACTCTGTTCTTGTTTAGAAGAGTTGTTACAACATGACCTTTTACCCAGATTTTTGGCAAAGAAAAATGAGACCCATCATTCATCAGACTTGCTCTGTTGTATCTTTATATTTCATTTTTTATTGATTTGATTGTAATTTCTTTGATTGTTGCAAGCTACCGAGAGTCAATGAGAGCCACGTACAGCATATAATTATAATACATTATTACATTTCTAGCTTTGTCAAATAGATACATTTCATCAAATCAAAACATAAAGGAGGAGGAAGTAGAGAATAGAATTAGCAGAACCTTATTCTTCCAAGCTGTTTTTTTTCTGGGCCACAAGAGTCAGGGTGACAAATATTTGAACTTGCTATGTAAGAAAGTAAGGAGGCTTTTGTAATGAAAGCCTACTTGTTGATTTCTACAGAGAGACTTTGAAACAGAGGGGTGCTGTGTTTGAACCAAGCAGGAAAGTAATGAAAGAATGTTTTTATAGTCATCTCAAACCACTATCTTTAGTGAACTTTGAATTAGTTCCTGGAGGAGAGATGATTGGGATGTTGTTGTGTTTACTGGTAGGATGCTGTTTCTCTAGTGTTGTTGGAGCTCTTCTAGCAAATGGGAGATTGCTGAGAATTGGCAGTTCTTGAAAAACTCCAGCTGCCTAATGGCCTCATATGCGCTTAATGTTCTTTGATGTTTAGCAAGGATAGTGGGAGGTAAGAGGCCTAACCTTTTGTTCTGGTTACATTGCTCCTATACTATGTAGTTCTGTTTGCATTACAAATCTGGTCCTACAATCCTTCAGTTCTGAGCTTTCTGAATGGTATGTTACCTTAATATGTTTCACCAACTGAACATTCCATATCCATGTTCCTAAATATTGATGGTGATGAAATATGGAATTTTCCTCTTTATGTCTTAAAATGTAGTCTGATTTGAATGGCATTGTTAACACAAGTTTCTGCCTAAGGAAGTATAGTTTAGTTTACTTCGTATATTTGTTTTTTTATCTAGGTCAGCCTTTTGGGGAAGGAGGGTGATATTACCAACCTGCGCTATTCATGGACAGTCAAAGAATAATATTTATTAAGTACAGATAAATCTTCACCACTAAGTAAAGAAAAAGAACTAAATCCACAAAGCTGGGTTGTAACCATATATTGCCCTGGTCTAATTTATGCACTAGATAGAAGTTAAGGTGAGAATCAGATGAACTAAATATATTTCCAGTTTTCTATATGTTGGAAAATCATGTGAGAAAATCAATGGCAACATGAACAAATAAAATTATGTCAGAAATTTAATCATTGGAGTTAATGTTTGAAGATCCACAGTCTCTTACTTTAAATCTATGGTACATCACATTTCACAATATTCAAGAATTTAACTCAAATGTCCTTATCTAAGAGGAGGAAGGTATGTTGCATATGTTCACAAACTTGAATTGTTTGCCTAAATAATAAAGGTGGGATAAAAATGAATGAATGAATGATTAAATGAATGAACAAACAACTAAATAAATATCAGGGATGCAGAACTGAAGAGATTCAGAAAAGTTGAGAAAATGGAAAATCACAAATCAATGGTGTAATAGTAGAAAAAAAGCTCAGATAAGAACAATCGGAAAAACCAGGGCAGCACTGAAACAACCCATGAATTGACCCTTCAGCAAGAAGAATTAAAACAGAAAATGATGACATATACATACAAAGATTGCCAGCATTGCAAATTGTGCTCTCCAAAGACCTGGCACTTAAAACGAAGGATGTTAATAAGGGTTAAAATAACTAGGGTTAAAATAATATCTATCAAATGACCCAATCACCTTGCTTACAGTATAGCAGTGTTGGTTACAGAAGAACTGAATATTAAATTTAAAAACTAAAAGCAAAATCATATTTAAACCCAAAGTCAAGGAAAGTAAGATCAGATACAAGTAATTAAAAAAAACATGACAGAGCAAAAATGGATGAATGAAAGGATAAAGACAAACCTAACAACAACAACAAATATTGGCTTAGCACCAGAAAAATTGAAGAAGTTTTGGAAATGATAAAGTAACAAATAACTGCCATAGCAAGGAAAATTGAATACTATAAGACACAAATCATCCAATTTAAACATAATATTTCATGAGACCAGAGGCAATTCTACCAATGTATAAATAGCAAAAGAAATTCTGAAAATGGAAAACCAAACTAAAAGGAAACAATCCAGTTTTGGAAAGATTTATGGAAAACTAACAACAACAAAATTCCCCTTGACCGGAGAAATGAGGCAGGATATAAATCGAATAAACTAACTAACTAATAAACTAACTAACAAAAAGAACTACAATAAAAGTCTTGGCTGGATAAAGGAATTTGAAGATAAGTTTAGTAAAAGGCAAATGGAAGAACTAATAACAGCAGAAATTGATTGAAAAATGTTAAAAACTGAATATCTCCTGGAAATGATCAATTGCATGGCCTTTGGCTCAAACATCTGACTAGCTTATATCCAATTATAGCTAAATAGCTTAATGAGGAATTTTATAAAGGAGACCTCAGCAACTGGTTAATAATGGCAAAAGTAATCTGATTCAAAAAAACCTACAAAGGGAAAACACCAGAAAACACCAGGATAGCATGCTTGCCTACAATGTTTAAATTACTTACAATTATTACAAATGATTCCAAGATTATTTAGAAGAAAATAACATTATTTTGTAGAACTGAAAGAAATAAAACAGAGATATGAATAACCAGCTTCTGATTGATAAAATAGTTTTGGGGAATTGAAAAACCTGAAAAACCAATTTACGTAAATTCTGGATTGATTGTAAAAAGCTGTTTCCAACGTAGTTGGATTATTAAATGTTTGGAAACAATTGATGTCAGCAAAAATATTAATATCTTAATAGAAACATAATTGAAGCAATGGTATAGATTTTATGGTTAGAAATAGAAAATATGGGTTTTCCAGTGTTAGGAGAGGTATCTTACAAGGTGACTCGTTGTCACCTTATTATTTGTCATTGCTATGATATGACTTTTAGTTATTTTGAAGAAAACAAATCTCAGCTATCAAACTGCAAAAATGCCAATAAAATTTCACATTTGCTTTGTATGGATGCTCAGAAGGTTTATGGAAATTTAGAAATTGAAATCCTATCATCGACAAACATTCTAGAATTTTTAGCATTGATATTGCAATGGAATTTGTCCTAGACAAATGTGCTACAGAAGCAATAAATTGGGGTTAAATCACAAATAGTAATAGAATTAAAATGGTCAAAGATCAAAAACTATCAGTAGCCACCAGAAGGAAGCCTACAAATATCTGGGCATTTTACAGTTAGATAATATCAAGGTTAAAAATCTAAAGAGTGATAAAATTGCTAAAAACAAAATTGAATAGCAGAAACACAATCAAAGCCATTAATATTTGGGCCATGCCTATGATATGATACACTACAGAAATTATTAACTGGACACAAACTGAATTGGATAATTTGGACCAAAATAACCAAGGAAATGGATGACTAATCATTAAGCATTATATTCCCGTAGGGATAGGGATAGATTATACCTGCCCCACAGAAATGGAAGCAGAGATTTACATCAAGTCAAACAAACTGCTGAAGAAGAAAGGAGTTCATTGGCTGATTATGATGAACAGTTAAGATGTTTTTTCTTTCTAAATATATGAATATACCCTACTGCAGTGGTTAATGAAACTGAATTTCTATTGACAATGCTGGTTTCCTGGGAATTATATGAATTGAAGTCTAACCTATTTGAAGGGCATTAGACTGGCAAATACTATCTAACATCTTTCACCCTTTTCTTACCAGTAGGTTCTTTGTATTGTCTTTGGCAAATAATTTGGACTAAAAATAGTATGAACTGGTCAAAACTGTGAAAAGTAGAAGCTTCTAGATTAATCTATATTATAACTGTTATAAAACTGTGAAATACGTTCAGTTTCTTTTTTACAGGAGAGGTATTTTAGATATAAAATTAAGGCTTCAGTGTAATTTCCAAGAATGTGCAGTAAAAACAAACAACCTTACCATTATTATTAAGAAATAAACTATAAAATATGTATTGTTAATATTTACACTAACAAAATGTTCACTGGCACATTGGCACATTGATTTTGAATTTATAATGATTTCCCCCCTAGTATTAAGAAAAATCAATCAATGAGTACATGTTTAATAGGCATCTGGTAGAAGCCACATTGGTATTACACTACATATGAATTAGGTAAATTTGTGTCAGTCACATCATGAAATGAATGATGTATTGTACATAATTTGCAACATTATATGAGGACAACATTGCATCATTAGGTCATTATTATCTCATGAGTGATTATTTAGTAAACAATTTCAAAGTTTTTTATAAAACAGGCTAAGACCTTTTTCTAAAGTTGTTTCTCTGGGATTTTTGTTGGTTTTGTTTTTGCTTTCAAAAGCAAGCACATAACCTAGGTTATCTTGCTGAGAAACTGAATTATGACAGATGGCAGGTAAATGAGGGATAAAAAAATAACCTGTTAAATAATATGATGTGAAATTTACCATTTAAATTCCCATCTGGCACGCATCTTTACACTTAACTGGCTTCAGTGAAAATTTACACAACATGCTGTAAATGTATGAGGCTGAAATGCAGTTAAAGGGCTCACAAATGGACTGCAGCAACACACACAACTGTTCTGCTGAAAACAGGGCCTCAGGGATCACATAAGGCAGCAATTAGATATCCACATAGGGTGCTCATTGCTTTTGGATTTTAGCTGTAAAGCTCTGGATATCAATAACACTCAACGGCTCCAAATACTGATTCAAAAAATTAAAAGTTTAACTTAGCTTTCCTTCCAATCCTGACACATAAGCCTTTTGCTTATGTGTCAGGGTTGGAAAGGAAGCTAAGTTAAATTATCCAGACATTCCAATATCTTGTTTGATTGGCTGTTTTCTAAATCTGAATTCTGTATTGCACTGCCTACTGAGGATGCATATGGTTAATGACAGAAAGCAGATCTAAAAGATTAAATGAATCACTGAGAAAGAAGCATAAAAGTGTCCCTGACTTTCCTGTTTCTACTTCAATGTTCACTTTATTGAGGGATGAAACTTATCAATCCTGACAAAGTGCTTAGTATATTGGTTGAGACCCAGTATGTTGGTTGAGTCTATATATCAAGGTCACCCTCAGCCAAAGATAACATTCGATCTTCACTTTTTCACTCAATTCTACTCACCTGATGCTGTTTACCTGGGGATAAAATTGGCGATGGGACTACAGTGTACATCTTCTGGACATCCTGGGGGAAGTCAAACTATAAACACAACTAATAAATACCACACCGCTACCAATACAAATTCAAGAACCACTTTAACAGGATTGAAAGGATTGTTTTCACTGTTTTTATAACTTATTTTATAGACAGATAGCAAGTCTCTAGTTTATAGCTCCTGGGAAATGTTAGAAATGTAGAGTGAATTAGAAGTAGAATCATGATCTCAGTGCTTGTATGCTGTCACATTTTCATACAAATCAAAATTTGGACTTCTCTATTTCACAGTTTATAACATCATATGGATTAAAGAAGAAGCTTCAAACTTTCTACTTTTCACATACTACTTTTAGTTCCATCTTTAAACATAAAGCCTTCATTAATACACTGTATGAACGCTATTTTCATTCAGAATGTTTTGTTATTTCTTTCTCAGTTTTTATTGTCTTCATAGTATTTATATGGTAAAAACCGCAGCATACATTTGCTGGTTATAGAAAATGTCTTTATCCTGAGAAACCTTTTCTAAATTTCAATAAAGGATGATTTATTTCTCCACTCCAAATGTATCATTTTCACTTGCATTAGCAGCAAGTATGGTTTCATTCTTTCAACACGGCCAACCATAGGGAAGGAAGGATGGTGGCCCTCAGTGTCATTGGCTCCTTCCTGCCCACCAATCTGCAACCTGTGGCTTGGTTTTCCTTGGGGAAAAAAGATGGTTTTAGCTGGTATCACTGCTCTATCCTGTTTTTCCCTTCTGTACATCTGGCTGAGATTGCCCATAGGACTGCTTTACTGTTCTACCTTATTATGGTTTTTATGAAGTTGTTATGATTTATGTTGAATTGATATTCATAGTATTAATTACTATATTTTATAATGTTGATTTTTTAAAAATTAACTTAATGTTATATTATTTGTTTTCCTGCGAGCTGCTTTTTGCCGCCTCGAGTTCCCCTTTCGGGTGAAGAGAGGCGGGGTATAAATCCAATAAATAATAAATAAATAATTTTCTTGCACTTGTTAGCACAGGAACACAAATATTACCAGTAGCATCTTGTTGAA
>JANHGC010001887.1:15638-28816 GCA_027560395.1 Boaedon fuliginosus
GAAAAATATTTAAGCTGTGTTCCAATTTATGTTTTTTACAGCGATAGCAATAGAACTTAGATTTATATACCACCATTGAACTCCAGGCTGTGGGCAGAGTTAGCCTGCAATACTACACTTTAACCACTGCATCACTAGGGCTCTTTATATAGGTTAATTACAATTTTAAAAAAAACGTATACAGAATAGTTAAAACAGAAATGATAGTATGACTTAGAAAAATATATTTCAAAAATGCTAAACAGAAAAGGAATTTATTTTCATAAACGTTTTCATTAGGACTGGAAAATCACTGGGGGCTGAGGGGAAATTGTGATTAAAAAATACAATTGCTTGCTTCTTAAGGAACCATCATGCAGAATAAGGCAACATAATCATGATGCCTCTGTGTTTGCTAATCAGATAACTCCCACTCCAGAAAAGATTGTCCTGCTACTCCCAGTGACTTCAGAAGGAGACCAAATCTGATCACCAATCTAATCCTTGGCATCATTTAATAAATTCACTCTAAGATAGCAGTGGACAAAGCTTTCTGGGTTTGTTATGCCTGAAACTAAGAGGGTTTGTAACCAGTGACCTCATAGAAGTAGTTGAAATGAAACACCTTGGATTTTATTTAGCAGACTTACAGAGATGATCGCTATGCTTGTTGTGGTGAGGATGGGAAGATGCTTTTTTATCTCGAACCTTTTTTCCTTTCTTTTCTAGTTTGTATTACCTTTTGATATTGTAATTAAAACTTTTAATAAAATTATCTTTTTAAACAGTTAGTTGGAGCAGGAATGCCATTAAGGTTAACTATGCCAAGACTATCCATAGAATATTTTTGCTGTATTGAAAGTGATATAGCTTTATAATTTGATTTTTCTTTCCATGAATAACAGGCTTTCTGGAAGAAAGAGAAATAATTATGCTGCAGTAATATTAGGTCTCCAAGCTCAGAAGCATATTGTGAGAGCAAAAGGATCGAGAGACATGATATCTGTAATGTAACAGTATAAAACCTTTTCTGTTTCTTTCATATCTGTACTAGAAAAAGCTATTTTGTTCTGCTTAAGAGAATTTAAGAATCTCATGTTCTATTCAGCAAGAATCCCTTTTCCTTCTTTAAAAAATGTTATGATTTAGATATTTGTAATGGGTGAGAATTAAGATGCTAATGGGGTTTAATCAGAAGATAAGAAAATAAGAAAGTATGAAGATATCTGAAAGGAGCTGACCTTTGTGCTGAATTTTTACCAGATATATAATCAGATGAATTTGCTAAGATCCAGAACATTTAATTCAAACCTGCTAAGTAAGTGGACTTTATTTTTTATTTTAATAGGGTAGAATCATATTCTCATATATACTGATTTGGAGAGAGCCCTTAAAAGGCTAAGAAAGTCATAAAGCCTTTGCAGTCTGTGTCTTCATATAGTGTTTCTCAACCTCAGCAATTTTAAGATGTGTGGACGTCAACATGCAGAATTCTCCAAAGAGCATGAGGTATTCTGGAAAAAATCCATACATCTTACAGTTGTTGAAGATGGGAAACACTGAAGTAAGGGAACAAGACTTCAGGTATGCAGAAGCTTGTCTAATTTCATCTTGTATGCTACGCATATCTTAGTTGTCCCTTAAAAAAACCTTGTAGGAAAACATTTGATGACAACAGAGGTAGGAATATGCAGTGTCAGCTGTCAAGTTAAGCACTGCTAGTCTTGGGAGACCAGGAACACTGAAGAGCTGCCATAACCACAGAGGATTTTATCCATGCTTTGATGGCTTCTGATTTTTTGGCATTAGCCATACATCATCAATGATACCTCCTCAGTTGTTGGGAAGGGGGGAAACATTTGCAAAACAAAAACACAAGATGAAATTTTAAGAAAGGAAAAGTATGTGACTTTTATTTTTGAAAGACTGCACCATGCACATATAGCCTGTATGTGCTCTCCTTAAGCATTGTCCATATTATTAGAATATTCAGATGTAGCAATTTAGTGTGAATCTAGAACCTCTATCATCTTTTAACCATAACTTTGTTTATTTAATATCTTGCCTTTCATTCAGGTGCTCAAGATGACATACAGCACCAAATACCTCCTCCTCTTTTCCCCACAACAAGTTGGGCTAAGTGAAAGTGAAGTGACCCAAAGTAGCCCAAGGAGCTTCCATGACTGAAGATGGACTAGAACCTACTCTAACACAGAATTTTATTCATCCTGCTCTATTGACCTTCTAAATAATCAATTAAATATTCCAAAAGACAGCATTTTACATTTAATATTCATGAGTTGCTTAAATCTGAAATCAGATTATTTCTGGCCTTAAAATCAGCTATATTTTCTTAAAGCTTTGAAAATAAAGTTTCTTCAAACGACATTCAACCTGATTTAGCCCTAATTATGAGATTTCATTTTGAAAACTCGTGGGTTTTTTTTAAAGGGCAGCTATTGTTTTGGATAAAAGTATACAGAGTAAGAAGTTTTTATTAGTTCTTTTACTGTGTAAGATCATATGCCTTTGGAACATCACTACCCTCTTTCTCAAGAAAAACGACTATCTAAAATAACCCCTCCGATTAAGTAATAAATACGATGGCAATGGAGTTTCATTGTGCTGCCAATCGTAGTGCCTCAGCCGAGGCGTTAAAGGTGCATGATAGTGAATACGCCGGTGGGTGGGTTTAGCTGGGCTTCATTGACATCGGGCCAAATTCCGCCGAAATAGTAACACTTGACGCTTCACTACACTTTTACTCTTCCATTCTTATTTTACTATGCACGCTGTTTTTTCCTCTCTGCAAAGTGCGATGTTTTCCCCAGGCAGTCGAGGTTCCAAAGGATCAAATTCTAACGCCCGTCTGCCTTGAAACTATTTACAGAGGAACGCGGGCTTTCCCATGCACGGGCGCTTGACCCTAACAAAAGGACGGGAGGCCGGTCTTCGGGCAACGTGCGGAAGCGGCTCCTTTAAGTACCGGGCTGCGCCTCCTCTTTCCCTCAGCTGCTCCCGGAGCTGCGGCGAGGCGAAAGCGCCCGGTCCATTGTTTAGGGGGAAAGCGCAGGCGCGCGCCGCTTTTGCCATCTGGAGCCTTCGCGTCTCTGGTCAGCGCATCTCTCTTTGCTGCACCTCACCTGCCGGCCCCTGAAAGGCAGGTCCGGCGCGCGTCCTGGTAACCAAGCTACCCAGCTCGCGCGCGCGCCCGCGGACGGGCGCGTTCTCCCGAGGAAGCGGCACCTATTGAGCTTTCCGATGGCTTTCTCCACGCGCAAATGGGCCGGGCTGGCCGCCGTGTCCCTCAAGTAAAGGCGCGAGAAGAGCGCCGCCAAAGCAGGAAAGCCAGTTGAGCTCTTCAGCCGCACTTTGTTCCTGTCCGGTCCGGCCTCGTCTTTGACATCTCCCGCCTCGTCGCCGCCTCCTCTTCCACCATGCCGTTGGCTTTCTGTGGCAGCGAGCAAAACTCGACTGCCTACAAGGTGACCGACGGGGTGCTCAACAATGGTTGTTTCGTGGACGCCCTGAACGTGGTGCCCCACGTTTTCCTGCTTTTCATCACGTTCCCCATTCTCTTCATAGGTGAGTGCAGCTCTGGGAGGAGGGAGGGAAGGGTATATGGGTGGGTGTGGGGAGTGCAAATGCTTTCTTAATGCCTGTTCTTCCCGCCCTTTGCAGCGCCCACATTCCCCAATCCCCAGCAGATTCCCGGTCCTCTTGCTGCCCCGCGTACCGTCCACCCTGCTGGGCTTCCTTGGCGTCGCCCATCTCCAGCCGGCCGCAGGAAGCAGGAGGACCGGCTGCTTATTCACAGAACTCCAAGGAACGGGCGAATTGAAATAAGCGAACTCTTGTGAGCTGAATGAAGCTGACCTGCTTTCGTGTCTCAAGGGGTTTTTTTTTTTCATGATACCCGACGATGCCTGCAGTATTTGCAAAGAACAACATTTGATTCCACACAGCCAATTGGAGACCCAGCGAGAAGACCACATCCTTTCCATGCCGTCGGCTGCAAAAAGAAGTGCTTGGTGAAGAGGAGAAAAGTGAAAGAAGAAAGCAGGTCTGTGGACATTCTCGGTAATCCAAGTCATAGTTGTCTCAAAAGTAGTTTTTTTTTCTTTCTCAAAAGGCAACTTTCTCCTTAAGGAAGAAGAACAAAATGTTTCTCATCCAAACTATGATCTGGATTACTGAAAATCTCCACAGACCTGCTTTCTTCTTTTACTTTTCTCCTCTTCCCCAAGGAATTCTTTTTGCAGCATGGATAGGATGTGGGTTCCATCCAGGCGTGGATAGGATATGGGTTCCATCCAGTCTTTCCCTGGATCTCCAATAGGTTCAATGGAATCAAATGTTGTTCTTTGCAAATACCACAAGTATTGTTGTTACCTATCATAAATGAAATCAAATGATCCACGGTGTGAAATGAAATCGAGCACAAGATTGTGGTGACTTTTAAAGGAGAGAATCCAAAGCATATAAGTAGAGAAAAATAACAGAAAATAAGCTCACTATAATGAATACATGAGAATATATCCCTCAATATGTGAGAGATGATAGGATCTTCCAGGTGATAATTTCTTCCGCTTGCCCTCTTATATTTTCCCACCTCTTCCAGTGTGTGTGTGTGTATGAGAGAGAGAGAGAGAGAGAGAGAGAGAGTTGTTGGAGGATTGTATGATAGTGTACAGTTTTAATTAGTAAAAAGAGTTTTCTATCTGAAGGCAGAGATTTTCCTTAGCATTTCTTAGTTTTAAACTATTTGTACAAGTATCCAGTGTTCCTTTTTGTAAATGGGCAGCTATATAAATTTGTTTAATAAATACAATAAAATTAAACATTTTTTCAGTTAGTACAATAATCATTTTTGCTGTGAGTATATAACAAAATAATCCAGAGTAGCCCTTAAAGTGTTAGAACTTTTAATAAAATACTTTGAATTAGATTCCTAAGCTAATGTATCCATAATCACTGACAAATTATTTTCACAAGATGTATTTTTCACACTTTTTATGTGAATCATAAAGAGCACCAAATGCTCACTTTCTTTGATGTTGCATTTCCCCCCTTAGTGGTTCACTGATCGTTTATAGCA
The DNA here is from genome assembly GCA_027560395.1 of Boaedon fuliginosus. Lineage (NCBI taxonomy): Eukaryota > Metazoa > Chordata > Lepidosauria > Squamata > Lamprophiidae > Boaedon > Boaedon fuliginosus. The sequence goes on from JANHGC010001887.1 coordinate 20,716, forward strand.
GGGGTGTCAAACCCACGGCCCGTGGGCCAGATGCATCATGCGCTGTCCAACCCCAGTTTAGTGAAGGGGAGGGGAATCGCAATATGCCACGTAATGTGACGTTGTGAGTTTGACATCCCTGGTTTATAGCATCTCCACATAATAGTTTTTTTGTTTGTAGAGTGAGTGTTCTTCATAATCATGATTCATGTTTATTTATTATTTTAATCTGCCAAAAACAGGAGTTTTCTGGGTGAATTACAAAGCAATTAAATGTTTTAAAAGCAAATAAGTATATAAAGAAAGGCATTATTCATAGTGATGCTGAACCCAGCCTTCCTGAACTTACTAGTGGTTAAGGCAACAGGCTAGAAAGCAGGAAATGACAAGTTCAAGTCCCACCGTAGCCATGAAAGCTAGCTGGGTGATTTTGGGCCAGTTACTCTCTCTCAACTGAATCCATCTCACTGGGGTATTATTGTGGGGATGAGGATGGAGTATTGTGTTTGTCCATGACCTTGAGTTATTTGTGAAAATAATAACAGTAGGATATAAATAAAGAAATAAATTTCTTTATTTATAGTCATTTCCCATATATCCTTCATAGAGTTTATAACCACCTCCTCCTTACTCTGTATGGAATGAATATGGACTTCCCAAAGTCCAGGATTATATTTATTGTCTTCAGAGAAGCTAAATCCAAATGGTTGGTTTCTGAATCTATAGGATGGTCTACTTTCAGAATTTCTATGATTCCTCTGAATGTTTAGCCCAACTACAGGGGATCTTTGAATCCATCTGTCTGTCATGCTACATTCTTAATACAATTTAGGGGGGGGGTTCCCTACAAATGCAGTATCAGTGCCAAAGCTGGTCTTTAATAAAGTATTTCCCACTTCTGTGGTTTTTTTAATATCTTTTAATTTATTTTCTTAAAACACCCCAGAAAAGATTATTTTTTTTAATTTCCCAGTTTAGGACATCTCAGGACAGGACATCTGTTGTTTGCACAAAAGTGTAAAGTAATGGTGATCACTTGTTTTTTTTTTTATGTTAGGATGGGGAAGTCAAAGTTCCAAAGTTCACATCCATCATAGCACTTGGCTTCATTTTCCTGGCCATAATTTACGGTGGATTTTGACTTTTATCCTTTTGTTTGTGCTGGTCTGTGAAATAGCTGAAGGAATCGTGTCAGATGGGTAAGAATACATAATAGGTATTCTTTTATTTTATTTATTTAGTAGTTGGACTATGCTTGTTAGGAATCTTAATTTCATGGTGATTAACTTGTGACATATATTCTCCCCCCAAAAAATAATAGTTGATGTTGTATACATACATGCACAAATGTTTTTAGTTATCCAGATGATTTTTATTTTATTTGTCACTTTGTTGTGGATACGTTTTTTATAGCTTGTGATTCCCATACCTATAAAAAGGTTCATAATATCCAAATAGAGAGAAAAAAGTGTACTGTTCTCAAAATGTAGAGTATAAATCTGAATGCAAACTATTTAAAAGGGGGTGTGATAACAAGGATTTTTTGCCTAATAAGAATATTTAGGACCTTCAACCGACTCTAAATATATGATGAGATCACAACTCTAGAAAGTCAAGGGTTACCAACTTTTTTCATTGCAATGCTGAAGAAACATACACTTGTTACTCTAGGACAGGGGTGTCAAACTCAAGGCCCATGGGGTGGATCCGGCTCACGGGGTGCTTAGATCTGGCCTGTGGGGCTGCCCTGGGAACAGTGAAGGACCAGCCCATGGTGCCTCTGCCAGTGAAAGCAGAGTTGGGGCAGGCCACACACAGTCCTCCCAGGCTGTTTTTGGCCACAACGGCCTGCTGCAGCCCTCTGCCTGTGCATATGAAAATGCTCCATTTGGAGAGAGTTGGAGGTACACAAATTCTTTTATGTGTGCACATTAATATTTCTCTTTGAAAGAATGAATCTACAATAATACATGTTTCACTTTACTTAGGGTTTCAAAATCTGGTAATTTGCACCTATATATGCCACCAGGGATGGCATTTTTGGCAGCCGTCACATCCATTGTTTATTATCACAACATTGAAACGTCCAATTTTCCGAAATTATTGATAGGTATGTATCATCCATAAGGAATGTGGGTAGCAAGCTTGGGAACATAATGCTTGATTAGATAAGGCTTTGGTCTTCATATGCTCCTATGAAATTGCCTGTATTATAGACAAAAATACTATTGCTATATTGCAAGAATTTAGAATAGTTTCCTAGTTTTCCAATAAATATTCTTCTCTCACAGGTTTAATTGAAAGTAACAGTCTACTTCTCCAAGATAGCATTTCCTATCATGTCTAATATTTCCCATACTTTTCTTGTAATAGAGTTGTAATGTTAAAACATGAACCATTCATTAAGTTTATACATCTGCATTTTTTGTTAATAATACTGTATGCCATTTACTTATTTATGGGATTTTGCTGTCATTTCAATGAATTCTAGTCAATGTACAAGATAATGTATAACAAAAAAAATAGTTTACATATTTTCATTGTTACGTCCATTAAGCACTCTTCAACATTGCAAGCATATAGTTATCTAAATTTCATGTGTTATTACCATAGTTATATCTTGGAATAAAGATGAAGATTTCATTAACCAGAAATGTATCACGGAGCCTCCTAACAACATTATATAATGAAGTTCCTCAGATTCTCTCAAAGTCTCTGTTTTAGGGCTTTTTAAAATATAATGTTATATCTGTTTGATTCTGCTTCTTTTATCTTCTCAAAATGATATTTTTGAGACATTATTAAACAAGTTTTTAATAATATAACATATTATAATGATAATATGTTAAGTCTAGCTATATATTTAATGGAAGATTTTGATTATACCGCAGTCCATTTAAATATAAAATCCATTTGGATGAATAACCTGATGTTTATTATTGTAATGAAAATAATAAAAAGAGGTAGGCAGTACCCTTCTGTTAATTCATAGTCCAATGGTGATGAATAACGTACATTTATTAATATGTGATACATTAGATCAGGGGTGTCAAACTCACAACATGTTGTTGTCATGTGGCATATAACAACTTTTTTCCCATTTGCTAAACCAGGGTCGGGGAGCATAGCTAGGGCATGACGCATCCAGTTTGTAGGCCACAAATCCTATCTCAAAAGAGATATACTGTAGAGCTAGGAAAGGTAAAAGAGTAACTAAATAATAATAAAGCAGAACATACACATACACAATAACAAAATACATACACTACATATATGGAGAAATGAATCCAAAAAGTAAAATCAGAAAATATGTCCTGTATCTTTAATTTAGATGTACCTAGGAGAACATCTTGTAGCAATGGATTGATTTAATGGAATCCACAAGATGTACTTCTACTTAGCACTAAAAAGCTTTCAAAAGTGTTTGACAAATTCAAAACTGGATCGATCTTTCAAAGCTGTCTCAACTATCTAATTGGCCTTTTAATTCTTCTAGTAAAAATTCTACCTCCTACAGTTCTTGGAAAGAATTGTATTTAAAAATGGCACTATTAAGTTATATATTCATAGAATAGAATTATTTTGGATTCAATCATAACAATCTGACTCAGTATACTATATGTTACCAATAATGGATCTATGGTGGAACAGATTGAGAATTTATTTCCTATTTCAGTTTCTATGATTCTAAATAACTTAAACAGATTAATATCCACAATATAATAAATTAAAATGACAAAAAAGTAGCAAGGCCATGGCAGGGCCACAACAATTAAAGAGCAAACAATCTTAAGTTACCAGGTCTAGAACACATGTAGCTTCTGAATACTCTTTTCAAAGGAAACCCCATATAGAATGCAATGAAGTACTCTAACTAAGGTGTGATTGACTATGAATAATACCTCTCACTCCAGAAAAGGACACAAGTGGCACAGCAGATGAGTCTGTACAAAGGCTTTTCTGGCCACAACTACCAGCTGTCCACACTTTGAGGAGAGCTGTAAGTGCAAGGAAAAAATCCTGTTTGTACATCAGTTCTATCTGAGGAATTGTAATTTCTTCTAGAGTTAAAGATATAATGTCCTGATCCATGAATGTACTTGCTAGAATTGAGCCTCTCTTCATTTCTGCACATCCAACTGTGCCTTTTTAGGATTGTTCCTTCATCCTTGGTCTCCACTTGGCTCCCTTTATCTCCAGTAGCTGTAACACATGCAGGATAACACATTATAAACCATGTCAGCAGATGAACCAAACCAGGGAAGAATAGCCAATTTCAATATGTCTATCCCAGTGTGCATAGTCTGACCTGGCAGACTGAGGAGACAAGGCTGATCAATGATCAGGAAGACAGGCCCAGCAGGTGTTGTGGAACACTAAGAACACAAGAAGAGACTTAGACATCTTGATCTTGATGCAGCAGGAGAGGTCACCAGCCTCTCCTGTTCATGCCATGGGATTAAGGTCTCTTCTACCGAGAGAATGGCACTGCCCCTGTGCAAAGAAATTAACTTCAGAATCACAAGGACAATAGACTACGAGGCACCTGTGTGCTAGAGTGCTCAACCAACACAATGTCCATATTTCCACAAAGCTGAAAGTCTACAGAACTGTGGTTATCCATTCTCTCCTGTATGGATGTGAATCCTGAACTCACATACTAACAATAAACAAACTGGAGAAATATCACATTCACACTCATGGGCAAGACCAACATGAAGGTCTTGGATCATGTAAAGTCCAACAGCACCGATTCCCTGATCATGAAAGTTCAGAAGTGGTGCGTGGGACACATTATCAGAATGGATAAAACTACCATATGCTTTGCCAACTGCTCTATGGTATATTGGAGACTGGGAAGAGATCTCAAGGATGTCCATGCAAGCACAACAAAGATGCTGTGAAAAGAATCCTATGCCATTGTGAGTGACTCCAGACAAGGGAACCAGAGCTGCAGCTACTGATAGAGCCCAGTGGTGATCCCTGTATTTTGAAGCTTCCACCAGTTTTGAAGACAGATGCCACCAAAATATGATAACTGTTGGAAGAGGTGGGAAAGGGGTAGGGTTAGTTACATTGGTTAGCAATGCAGGTTTTCTAGTAACCATTGTAATCTAATTTATTTATATTTATATCAATCTTTGGAGTGTAGATTCTTTTAAAAATAATATAATTGTGTTTGTCTTTGGTAATTTGTCTTATCAGCATCTCAATTGGCATTTTTTTATTTAAAACAGCCTTGCTATTCTATTGGACTTTGGGTTTTATAACCAAAACTATCAAGTTTGTCAAGTTTTGTGATAATAATATTGGACCACGCCAGCTTCGATTCTGTCTCACAGCACTCTTGGTTGTACTTTATGGAATGCTGCTAATTGTAGAAATTAACGTAATCCGAGTGAGGGTAAGTGTTAATTGTATATGCATGGTAACTCAAGGAAGAAGAACAGGAGAGAAAACTAAGGGGCTAGGTTATTTCTACATTGGCCTTCTGCTGGCCAGAACTTTAGCCAACTGAAATTGTTGTGCAGCAAGATTTATAAAATTAGCTTGTTCCATAAGGTGGTGCCAAACAGCCTGGCACTCATTCATCAAAAATACATCCGGAATCAGATTAGATAAATGATTCATATTAGTGAGAATTAATGCTGTTTACCATCAGTTACTTCCAGAACAAGTCCATAGTTCAAAAGCTCTATGAATATTTTCCTGAGATTTTCATATATCTATTTTTTTAAGTAGAGATAGAATGTCATGTAATATCCAACTAGTCATATTTAAATTGTATCTTTTTTATGCCTTCTGAAGAAAATGTGTTTTGGGCTGGCAAATTATCAAGTTGTAAACTATGTAAATCTAGCCTTAAATCAATTTATTTATAATTCATATTATTTATTCAGAAAAGGAGGCAAAATGCTTAAATTTCTCTCTTCTTCCAAGTATTAATGTTACTATGATAGAAATTATAATTCAACTGTTTGGAATTATTGGAATTTAAAGATGATTATTTATCCAAATTAAGCTTAACTTTTGACTGCTAGGTTGAATAGCATCTAATAGAAACATAGCAGTAACCTGACAAATATTTACTGTTTTCAGTCATGAAACTATTGTAAATTAATTCTTGTTATTACGTTTTTGAAAAAGATTTTACATTGTAAAAGTAGTTTAGCCAAAACATTTTTTTTAAAAAAATCATTCATTTCACTTTGGTTTTAGAGAATACGCATTTTGCTGATTGAATAACTTTTCCACTCAAATACTGGAAATATTCTTGAGAAATGCAGACTCTAAAATTTATGATTATTTGGTCATCTTAAGCAGGGGACTAATTACAGAATAATGGTAATTGTATCTGCCTTTGCGGTAATTTATTGATTGTTTTTGACTTTATGAAATTTAGAAATATATTTTCTTCAAAAAAACCAAAGAAGTAAAACCTCCCGAGGATCTTCAGGATCTTGGAGTCAGATTCCTGCAACCTTTTGTGAACCTCCTGTCCAAAGGAACATATTGGTGGATGAATACCTTTATTAAAACTGCCCATAAGAAACCCATAGATTTGAAAGCTATAGGCAAGCTGCCTATTGCAATGAGAGCTCTGACCAATTATATGCGCCTTAATGAGGCTTTTCAAGCACAAAAGGTATGACTAAAAAACAAACAGATTTCATATAGTATAAAGAGAGAGTCCTCTTTTTAAAACAGACAAGCCATTTATACACCTCTGAATGCCATTTAAAAAGAACAGTTCAACGATTTCTTTGTTGCCAGTTGAGAGGAAGGTAGGTCAATATTTAAAATAGAAATGAGTCTACTGTAAATTAAATCTATTTTAGAGCTGCCCATTGGCACAGTGGTTAGAGTGCAATATTGCAGGCTGACTCTGTCCACAGCCAGAAGTTTGATCCTGGCAGATTCAAAGTTGACTCAGGCTTCCATCTTTCTAGAGTCGGTAAACTGAGGGTAAAGATTATTTGGAGCAATATGCTGATATTGTAAACCCAAAGAGAAGGCTAAGACTACGTGATATTGCTATAAGAATGTTTTTCTAACATAAAGTAATACAAAATAGAGTAATTGTGAGTTAATTGTTAGACATAGCTAGATCTATAGTTTAATGGTAAGACATGGTTTGGGATGGTAACTTTAATTCTTTTCCCCTTCTTCCATGGCCAAGAAAAAAAACAGTTATCTCATATAAGAAAGGTCAGGATTTATAAAACAATATTTATTTGTTATGTTTTTTATAACATGACGCTTTTAAAATGTCACCCCCTGCCTGAATTTAACAATGTTTATTATTACGGGACAGAATAAAGACACTCCATACCCACAAGGATCCAGAAGTATTTGGTGTGCCCTTTGCTATGGCTTTGGAAGGCCTTTGGCTCTAAGCAGTACTTTCCGTATTCTGGCAGATTTGCTTGGATTTGCTGGTCCACTTTGCATCTCTGGAATTGTTCATGTAAGGAAAGAAAACAGCTCTTTGCCTGGCCAGGTACTTCCTTTGAATCATCTTTAAAATGTCTGCTAACTTTTTCTTAGTTCTAATCTTGTTAAAGTCACTTTTTCTAAACTTCAAGCTGTAGAACTCATGGCCTCTGGCCTAATTATATGAGGGTCTGTGGGCGTTTAAAATTCACTCTTGCTCTCTGGACGAGCCTTGGGGTAAATGATTCCTTTTCCTTTTTGTGTGCGTGAGTGAATGAGCGTGAGTGAATGAGTCACTCAGTTGTGGCCTTGACACTGTTCCAGCTGGTACCAAGCCACAAGAAATGACCACAAGGCTGTCAAAAAATAAAATACAGTATTTATACCAACAGTTACATTTTCCCATTCCCAGGATTATCATTTTTCTATAACAAAGAAGCCGCAGATCTTCCAGATAATTGTGGCTCTCTCTCTCTTGCTCTCGCTCTTTTGCTCTCTCTCCATAGTAATTAAGAATAAATCAAATTCTGTTGTGACAAAACATTTCCATGGCAGTTTTGAGGACCATCATATTGGGAAAATCATTAACGGACCTGGTATTGAGATATAGATAGATAGATAGATTATAGATAGATAGATAGATAGATAGATAGATAGATAGATAGATAGATAGATAGATAGATAGATA
>JANHGC010001887.1:42890-56753 GCA_027560395.1 Boaedon fuliginosus
AAGTTATATAAAATGTTACTATATGATGGAAATGTAGTGATCATTAAGAATTTATGAGATAAATACCTCATGTATTGCGAAGTTCGAAGATGGAATATGCTTTTTTATGTTTGTTTAAATAAATTAAAAAATTGAAAAAAAATCAAGACATTGAAAATGATCACTCAGTATTAATATACTTTTAAATATCTCTACCTATATGCAGGTGCATACTAGCTACAACTAGTGTCTTCTCAGGCACCTTTTCTCTGTCATGCTCAGTACTAGTTTGACTAGATCTGTAAGGTCTAGGCAGATTATTTAAAAAGAGGCAACCTCTAACTAGCCTCCTCGAGTTCCCTTTGACTGGGGAAATGAGGTGGGGTATAAAACAAATAAATAAACTATGGACAAGGTAATATGGAGATTTCAATATAATGTTTTATCATGGAGTCACCATATTTCCTAAATTTATTATGCTTTCAGAAGCTATTATCTCTCATTTGTGGCTCCCTTACATTTTTTCCATCCTTCCTACTATCAGAGTGTACTAGTGTACTTTTTAGTAGTTTTTTATTGTTATATGTAAGGTCCTTGGTGCTGTCTGAACTTGGTTTTCTTGCAGATGTTTCATTCCCAAACTAGATAACATCATCAATGCTAGCTAGTACTAGTCTAATATCTTACACATACCTGTTATAAATATTCTAATAAATAATCAGCAGCAGGCATGAAGCCATCAAAACTTCAAGTTTATACTCCACGTATAATAATGAAGTTTTTTTGCTCATAATTTTGGCAATAATTACAACTCCACAGCTTTGTTTCAAAATATATTTGGTAGATAAAGTTATTCTCCATAGAAACTGAACTGTGGCATAATCAAACAATGCCTAAACACTTATAAAAGCCCTAAAAACTGACATGCAAAATATAAATATAAAGTCCTAATAGCAAATTAGTTTATTATTCTTATTCAGATTCCTAAAAGGACAGTATGTTATTTTTGATCATTTGAGTGCATTATTATTAATCCTCATCCAATCAAAATGGAATGCCGCCTCGAGTTTCCTGAATTGCCACCTCGAGTTCCCCGAATAGATGAAGAGAGGCGGGATAGAAATCAAAATAATAAAGAAAGAAAGAATCCTTGTCTGTCCAAGGGCTGGATATCAAAATGGGATCAAGGCCTGCAGTTTCCTAAAGTAATGAGCATTGCTGTTTGCAGCAGTGATATCATTTGTTTAGCTTGCTACCATTCTTCTTTTTTCTTAGTGTCCAAAAGTTAAATGAATTTCTCTCAAGTGAAGAAATTGCAGAAGAGCATGATAAATGTTCTGAGCCAAGAAGCCCAGACAACCACAGCAAATATCAAATTCTTGTAAGTGTCATTTTAACTTGATTGTGAAACTGGCATCCCGTTCTTAAATCTTTGCTTGTACAGTAAAGCCAATAACTGTCACTTCCATTGTAATTAATAGCCACAGTAGTAACATTTAACATCTACTTATTGTAGGTTATATGGTGACTGTTCTTTGTTTAAAGCCAGCAGTGGATGATGAGACAGTTTGCTGGTAGGAACTGTCAGCTGCATTGTGAAACAGTTGAAGGGGGAGAAATCCAATCCTTATCAGAATGGTTGGGATGCATCTCAGTCAACAGTACTGCATAAAGGCATGCAGTTTGCTGATTTGTTAGAATCCCCTGGAAGAGGATTAAATACCCAACAGCAGTAAGAGATCCAAGATAACAAACGACTGCACACTTAGAAAATGATTTCATGGATGCTGCTGCCCCATAGTCTGAATTAAGCAGTGGGTTTAAGTAGCCAAAGTATCTTGTTTCAGGCATTTTGCTAAGTCATGAACCATGGTTTGTGCCCAGAAATATTTGAGATGATATTTTGCACTATGCTATCATAGAGAAAACTTCATTATGGCTTAATACAGTATGCAAACCCACCCAAAGCTGACAAAGTCCATGCACCTCTGCCTTTACTCAAGCCAAACATTTGTGGTAGAAGCCATCATAGAGAAGGAGTGCATCTACTAGGAAACGAATTCATTGTCCATTGCTGACATCTGCATTCAGGTCCCCACTCACCATGTTTCTGTCTTCCTGGTCTTGCACAGACCCTCAAAGTTGTTAACCGTAAGAGGCCTGCCAGAGAGGACTGGAACAATTACAGCTCTCCTGTAAGAAGATCTGTTAGCAGCACAGAAGCAGATGATTTTTGTGTAAAGGTGATAATAAGGTCACTCTTTTCTAATTATGTTGTTTCTCAAAAGTATAAATGTTCTAGGACTATAGTCCCAAGCTGAGAATACAATCGAAATTTATCTCACTAACACAGAAAATAGACAACAATTTTTGGCAATATGATTATCAGATTGGAAGATAAGCCTCTTGAAGGAGCTTGGATTAATTGCTAAGAGAGAGAAAACAATAGTTTCCACATAGTTTTCTTAACCATAATTGTTGATCACATCACAATTTATGTTCATAGATCACACCATGCCATAAAACAGTGAGGCTCAATAATCAAAATCAAGCAAATCACATTATAGCTTAGCATAATGTGTGAACCTACTCATTTACTCTTTCCACTCCTTTAAGTTTCAGGCTTAAATTATGCTAGGGCAGGTGTAATATCTGTAGTAAATTTCATGTCAGCCTTATTAAGAGTAAATAAAGGCCTCTGAGCAGATTCATTGCATTCTTCTTCACATTTATGTATGTACTGAGAATTCCCATGTATCAGGGACTAGAATAAAAGACTTCTGTGAAAACAATGGCGTTTCTAGGTATATCTCAAACAATTTTTAAAAATAAACACAAAGTTGTTCTCTTTCTGGTATGGTAACTAGAAGATGGGGTTGCATGTCCTCCACCTTTTGTATGAACCTCCACTTACTAACCTCTGTTCCATAATCTGATTTTATTTTCATATGAATAAAATAAATGTGGCTAATTGTAAAATTTATTTCTACAACAGTCTATGAGGATAATTGTCCATAGAAAGTAGAAATAGGGTTGAATCAGCCATATATTCATTTTTATGTTTAGCATGGCGCTTAGTTATCAACTGTTAAAAATAAACAATGCTTAGTTCAGATGAATTTATCCCCAGGAGCATACAGAATTCCTTTACCAACCTAAACACTTTACAGGGGGAAAAGCTAATCTGAGTTAATTAACCTACTTCTAGTAAAAAAAATACTTAGAGACACATTTTATTCTTATAATACAACTGTTTTGTACATGAAGAAGAAAGGAACACTAAAGTCTGATAGGAAGAGTTATCGGATTTTGGTTGTTTATTACTTTTTGCATAGAAGATCTATTTTTTTAAATTTAAAAATCAAGATGCAAATTAATCCAGAAAGAAATGTACTGATGAAACGGAGAAATATTTATTTGATCTACTATGTTGTATCATGCATTCTATTTAAAATTGCTTCTTATGATTTATTTATTTATTTATTTATTTATTTATTTTATTACATTTTTATGCCGCCCAACTCCTGAAGGACTCTGGGCAGCTTACAACAAAGATAGCAATTGCACTAAGATGTTATTTACTGCTTATCTGAGCTTTACAACACTCCCCAAGCAGTTACAGAGTCAGCATATTGCCCACAAACAATCTGGGTCCTCATTCTACCAACCTTTAGAAGGATGGAAGGCTGAGTCAACCTTGAGCCAGGTGAGTTTCGATCTTACAACCTGCTGGACAAGTCAGCAGAGGTAGGCTGCAGTGCTGCATTTAACCACTGCGCCACCGATGCTGGTTTAATTGGAAAAGCTTGGGAAGGAGCTCATAGACCAGATAAGGACATTCAGTACGCTGCTATCTATGAACTAGGTTCATAGATAACAGATTACAGTATTGATAACAGTGGCCTATTAATACTTTTTAAAAAGAAAATTTAAAAGGGAAAATATGTATGATGTTTTGCACCAACATAGATCATTTATGTTCCTGTTGCTGTTGCGGCCATAGGTCACGAATGGGTTCTTTACATGGACGCCAGAAGGAGTTCCAACTTTATCCAGTGTTGATATTCGAATTCCTCAAGGTATTAATGCATCTATTACAATGATTAGGATTTGCAAATGTTCAAAATCAAGCACTATACAATAATAAAAGCCTGAGCACACAACAGAAACAGGAGCACACCCATATCTTCCACACAATATGTATACTGTACTATGTGAGTGATCGTCCTATGTGAATGAGGATGATCTTAGCAATGTGCCTGAGAAAAAAAATGATCCACTTAATGTCCATTTAAAAATCAGTTGCCTAATTGCTCTCTGGACTGGAGCAAGTCAACATTTCAAGAATAATCAATTTTCCCCCCAATTATTGCAGGTCAGTTAACAATGATTGTGGGACAAGTAGGCTGTGGTAAATCATCCCTCTTGTTAGGAATACTTGGAGAGATGCAGAAGATATCTGGGAATGTGATTTGGAACAGGTAATTTTAGTTTTTTAAGCTACAGGCCGCTCATGTCTTTGATATTACTATAGCAATGAATCCTGAAATGTATTGATATTGCATATACAGTTGCTAAATACCTTCACTTTCCTCATTTAATTAATCCACATGAACAGCTACTATCGATTCAACATGTATCTCTGTGTCACAACCAGCTACATGTTCAACTGGGTCACAACCAGCTACACACTTTTTGTATCATTGTATTTGTAACTGAGAAGGTTGATCATATTGCAGTAACTTTGTGTCTAATTGAAAAAATATATACATTTGCCTACAAACAGCGAAATGTATGAAGCTATACATTGCTTTATACATTGTGATAAAGTGATTTAGTGTGTCAGACAAAATAGGATAAGATCACATTGTGGAGGAAACGTTATAATATGTTAATATTTTTTCCTCTCTGTTATTTCTGATATTATAGCAGCATTCCTGACAGTGAGACAGGGGAAGATGTCAGGTATGGTAATTCATTTGATTCTGTGATATAACACAAAGAAACAAAAACATCTAATATGATAGTTTAAAAACAAGAAGAATCAAAATATTTTTAATCAGAAAAATTGTATAGGCTATTTCCTTGAGTATGTTTTGATGCTTGGGATGACCAATCAGAGTGACTTGAATCCAGAATAAATTACTGTGTATCACAATTCTATGAATGTTGATCATATTCATTTACTTTTAAAATTCAAGCATTTCTAATGAGTTGCAGAAATGTGTTAACAACTACCAAGTTACTGTGTACCTGTTTTGCAGCTCCGACATGGAAGCAACTGTTGAAATGGAGTCCAGGTACAGTATTTTAAAAAATTGTGTTTAAAAAACTAAAAAAAAATGTCAAGAAAGCAGTTTCATTGTGCTATAACTGTAAGATCAAAGATCAAAACTGTATGACTGTAACATTTCTATATGTTATGTCAAAAGAGATAAATCCCTAAATATCCATGCTTTCAAGTGTGTGCAACTGTCTTGATAACTTCTACCAACTTTGTAAACTGAGAAATTCTGCTTTATAGAGAATCTGCATTTTACCATTATAATTCTCTGATGTGCAAAAATCAGAACGGCCCATATACTATATTACTGGAGCAATACTATCTGGTACTTAATTGCTTCTTTGAAAAAAAAACTTTTTGTCTCCACTGCTAAGATAAAAGGCACATTTAACTGAGTAACTGAATGTCACTCAGATTTTGCTACAGTTGACTGACATTTTTCTGGAGCTAGAGAGTTAGAAAGAGGAGAAAAAGGCAAAGAATTTATATCAAGACAAAAAGACATTATTGACTATATGATATTCTCAATGGTTGAAATATATAAAAACAGGGGAGAACTGTGTCATGACTAAAGGAACAACATAATTGCTAAATTGTGCATAATTTGGATCTTTGCTAAATTATGCATAATTCAGGAAAATGCTAATAAACATAATTCAGGAAAATGGCATAGCTAATAAATCATTAAGATGTCTGAGTCCCTATCAGTATGATTATCAATGAAAGTCATAAGTAGAAGTCAAGGATATAAGCATTCATAATGATTCATATGAATTCAAACTGTCCATTAACAATGTTTTTTGAAAGAAAAGGTTTTCTTCAAAATTCGAGACAATTGAACCACAGATGTCATCTTTCATATTTAATTAATATGGTGATACATAATCTAGAATGATTCACCACACAATTGTTTAGAGGAATTAATAAATTAAGTTTATTTTACTATTGAAATGCCAAACTGGGACATTTTCCAGGATGATAAACTCAAGACAGCAAAAGTGGAGCTAATGACCACAGCAAAGATCAAAGAAACAACAAAAAGCTAAATGAGATTTTGATCTTAAAAAGTTATAAATGGACTAACCATCCAGATAAAATTGGAATATTGAACTTTTATAATATTTGGGAATTAATTCTGAAGAACAAACAGCTTCTCATGGGAAATCAATTCTGTTTTGTTTTTTACAAAACAAAACAAAGATAAGCAATTTCATAATTAAAAAAACTGGACACTAGGGGGTACTAAAGATTTTAGGCAAAGAATTACAACCCTGAAATGTTGCAAAATATAACAATAAAAATACTGACGGAAACTTTTGAGGAATAGAATGAAAAAATAGTAACTACAATATCAACAATGTCTGTAATAATGTCTGTTTCTATGGATAAACTATGTCAAAAATATGTTATTTAAGAAATGACAAAGGTAGAACAAATTTTATCTGCCAAGTTAGAGATGGCATCAAAAGTGGATATCCATCTGATGGGCCAAGATAATGACTTAGAAAAGATGTTTAACTGGATATAAAAAAGAAACTGACTGAATTTAAGATTTAAGAATGAAATGCAAATGACAAACCAAGAAAGTGATCTTGATAATTTTTTCTGCTGGGTTTAGAAAAAAAAGGCTTATTAAAGCCTTGAAGAACTCTCTGTGATACAATAAAGAAAAAATGAAGTGATAATAATCCTATGTCAATATTTGAATGAACTAAAAATTAAGACTGTTAAATGTAAAAGAAAGAAATACATGTTGGTTTAATTGATCAAGGTTGTTACTTCTGGCAATCTTTTATGGACGTTCTGGTGACACCAGGACTGAAAAGATGATGTTTTGTGGATTTGTTTATACTGTAGATAAGAGATGGGATATGTGATAAAAAGATAATTTTTTACAACTTTAAAGGGGGTGAAGAGTCACTAAATTTGTTTATATTTGCTGTGATGATGATTCAGAATCACGTTTTTATTTTTTTTCTGTTTATTATATTCTTTTCTCTTTCTTCTCTTTTATGTCTTGCACTTTTTACTCCTTCTTCCTATTCTTGTTTTCTTTAAGTTTAGTTTATATAAATTTTTTCTATTTTAATCAAAATTCTTAATAAAAAAATTACATATGTGAAGAATATCAAATTGGGAGCTAAGTGGACTTCAAATTTATCTCACTACAACTTTGCATATAGTTGAGGCAAACAAATTTACAAAGAGTAATTTAATTGATAATGCACTTATCAATGGCAATTTTCCTTTTTTATGAACTCCTTTTTTATGAACTCCTGTAATTCTTTAATTCAGGGTAGAGTCGGGGTGACTGGGTGGAGCTGAGTGTTTACTGGCAGGACACCCTTCCTGACACCACACAGAGTTCTCAGTATTTTTTTCCTTGCACCCTAGGAGAGAAATATCTGCCGCTACCTAGGATTAAACTCCCAACCTTCCAAGTGGGAGGCAAGCATCTTCACCACTAGGTCACCACATCACTTATGCCTTTTTTTTAAATGAACAATAGGAAAAATTAACTTTAGAAGTAACATTATAGTGAAGAATCATTTCAGTATCTTTGAAAGTAAATAGACATCATACATAAAAACACTTGGATGAGTTCTCTTATTTTATTCTTTCAGAAAAAGAGGGCCAGTGGCATATGCTTCTCAGAAACCATGGTTGTTAAATGCTACTGTGGAAGAAAATATCACTTTTGAAAGCCCCTTCAATAAACAAAGGTAATGTATTTAAGAGCCATGTAAAAACTAATTATAGCCAGTCCTCATTATCATCCTGTCAGTAAACATTTTTACTGTTGCTGACAATGTTATTTTCCTACCTACATGGTGCAAATGTTGAGTTGTTGTGTCAGATACAGTTACCTTTCAACTACGTAATGTTCTGAAGCATCAATCCATATTGATCGGGGATCTCTCTTTTGCTGAAAAGTCTCTCAAATAATGTATTTTTCCAACCTGCAAAATTACTTATAAAATAAGTAAACAATGGGTTTGTGTACATTTCAGTACTAGGTACTTTTTTAGTTATAATATGCCACATTTGCTTGTAACATTCTTCTTTAAGAAATCATATATCATACTCTCAGATTCTGCAGAAATAATATGGAATCACTATCATAATAGATCCATGGCAAGATGACTTCTCAAAGAATAATTTCAATGTACACAGTGTCTTAACACTCTTTACTAAATAACAATTTAAATATAGAACTCTCACAGTTCTCCATTATATCACCTTCTCCTAAGCCCTTCTTTTTCCCTTTTTGATGTTTATTTTTTTTAGATACTGCCATCACATTTTAGATCCCTTCAATTTATTTTGTAGTATAGATTATACTCTCCAAGGAATACAGAAGCAAGGCATACCTTTTTTAGCTTCAAAATATTTGACCGTGAACTATTAGTTAGGGTATAATTTATTTACTTGAAACAGGTGGGATTCCCATTGGAAAAATAAGTGCTTAGCAAGCATGCATTTTCCATTGTGTGACTTTTCCAGATGATTAATCTTCCTTTTAAGTACATGAAATATGCTGGTGAGGCAATCACACATGAATTGACAATTACCCTTTTTGTTTCCACAGGTATAAAGCAGTAATTGATGCTTGCTGTCTTCAGCCTGATATTGACATACTACCTCATGGAGACCAAACACAGATTGGAGAAAGGGTTAGTGGCTATGTATAATTAGAAAACATTAAGCACCCAAATGTTATCACATGGCCTTAAATCTATAACTGGTGTTTGGGGAAACGGCTTTGTACAGCAAACTCAGTTTCAGAACCTTAGGATAAAGGTGTTATACTTAATACACAGCATTACAGCTTTTCTTCTATCTGCCATACTTCAGTATCTCTGGTGTCCCTGACACTGACTGAAATATTGCATTGGGAGAGTATATTTATTAAATAACACATTTTTTCATTCTCTAGAAAGCATTTATGAAAGTCATGTTACAATAGTCCAATTAAAGTAAGAAGTAGAAAGGCATTTGTTAATAAACATGGAATATATTTCCTTACTGACTGAAGGTTGAAATAATGAAAAAAGAAACTTATTCTGCCTTAGGTACCGATGACAATTCTCTCATAATCTAGGAGCACAGATATTCAAACAGTTTGTGTTATCTAACAGCAATAATATAGATTTGTTATTTGTTATTCACCTAGACATTTTGTTCATTGCTTCAGTAGATCTAGATTTGTAGTTGATGTTCTTTAATGGACATGGTAGTATCAATAGAACATATAATGGCTAAAATGCAATATTGAAAGGTAAAGAAAAATATTAAAATGTTAGATAATGTCCAAGGAAGACATTGAGGCCAAGCTATGCCATAGAGGTTGGCCATTTATATGTTAATTGCAATGTTAATACATAGCATTGTCAAATGACAGCTATATGAAGTATTGCATTTTAACTTGCATAGATTTATATAATTTCTAAGTCATGAACACAGTAATCCTGACTAAGTTGTTAGCTCAGTCTTACTTTTCCAGTTATGTTCTGGAAATAATTACTATTGACTGCAGGAGCTGCTAATAGGATGAATAATTAAATGATGAAGCACTTTGTATTTTAGAAATAATATATACACTATTCAGATATAATTAGGGTGTTTTTTAGAATGAGTATGAAAATTCTGACTATCTTGATTAATTAGTTTTTACACTTTTGACTGCTTTACCTTTTAAGCATACCTTGAAATGTCAGGTTTGGGAAAGCATAATTTGAATAATAATGTCTTAAAATTGTACAGCTTTCTAATTGAATTATTTTATCTTTTCCCCAAGGGTATTAATTTATCTGGAGGTCAGCGCCAAAGGATCAGTGTAGCAAGAGCTCTTTACCAACAGACAAATGTAGTATTTCTGGTATGTTTACTGTTACTAATTCTACAAACTAAACCAAAATGGCTTTCCTTTCTCTATAAATGACATACTTCAACCTAAAAACCCAGCATCCAAAAATTCCTGGACTAACAATAACCAATTCTATCAAGAATTCATACTCTGGATCCACAAAGTCAATGGAATATTTTCCCCAGTATGTTGCCAGTTCCCAACATCTGATGCATCTAAGACCACAGTGGACAGATGAATTCTAGGAATAATTCTCCATTGCTATTTGTTCCATCGGTTCTATTCACTACATAATAAACTAGACCAGGGGTGTCAAACTTGAACGCATCGCAGAGTGGATAGTGACATCTCACTATCCACTATCTTACCTTTGCAGAGCTGGGGTGGGCATGGCCTGTATGGGTTGTATCCGGCCTGTGGGTTACCAGTTTGACAGGCCTGAAATAGACCTTAGACATCACAAACTACTACTCACAATTTGCTATAGTCATAAAATTATAATGCCCTCACTCCAGGGGTAAGATGCACTTCTGTAGTCTTGTTTAAATGAAGGAACCCAGTGCTTCTAACCCTATCAGAATGGTCACTAAACAAGATAGTTGTTAAACAAGGGCTACTTGTAATAGGATGAGTTCTGGTGCAGTATCCATGTTATGGATCCCTTCTATTAGACAATGTCGTCTAATGAGATCAAGGAAGCATTCCTTTTCTGTCATGGCACCTGCCCTATGAGTCCCCTTATGTCTTGAGATTTTACCCTGACCTTGTTGGCATTCCATAAGACTTTGTAAAGCTGTTTCTTCCCTGAATATTGGGCCATCTTTTTGGTTTTTCTTTAATATTTTTTGAATGACTCAAAGCATATTGGGTAATCTTTTTTAATTGGTTTTAAGTTCTTTTCCTATTTTGTTTTCTATTTCTATTGTTTATTAATTGTCCGGAGCCATGTGCTAAGTGGATATCCATATTAATTATTGTAGTTTACGTGCAGGCAACGACCTAGTGTAAAGCACAAATCTGGCTATTACAAACACTGTATACAACAAGTAGTCCTTGCATGTGTTCTTTTATGCTTCTGCCATTTGAGCCATCTCTGTCTCAACTGAGTTTTATTAACATTCCCAGATAGTCCAGTTTGGAATCTGGCTTTTGCAGCTCAAGGCCTTAGCTCACAGCTTCTGAACCCTTAGTGTTACTGTTACATTTACCCAGCCCAATGATGACAGAGCCCTTTCCCCAAAGACAATAATGGTATAGTCAAACCCATCCCAGAGAGGGAACATTTGTGGCCAAAGTTAGCAAATTCCTTTCATTCCCTTGGGCTGGAAAAATGAGAATTGTACCTTGAATTGTCTCTCCTTTTTCTCTTACCTAATTTTTGTAAATTGGTTAGTTCCAGTGCCCATGTCCCTTCCCAACTCATCTTGTCAGCAAGCACTGATTTTAACTCTCTTAGAATATTTTATAAAACAGAACAATTATAGTGCAATAGAATTGAATATCTTTAGTTGGTTAATATCTTTTTTTTTTGTTTAGGATGATCCATTTTCAGCATTAGATATCCACTTGAGTGATCATCTCATGCAAGAAGGAATTCTGAATTTGCTAAAAGTAGATAAAAGAACCATTGTTTTGGTTACCCACAAACTACAGTATTTGCCTCATGCTGACTGGGTAATGAACTGATATATACTGATTTGTTAATCTTAACATTATGTTCATAAATATTCAAAATGGTGTATATCTGTGATTCAGCAAGTACTTTTAAATTGTAAAAGTACTATTAAGTACTTTTAAATTGTTCTGATTTGGGGGAGGGAGTGAAGGCAATGAACTCAGGTAAATTGTGTCCCTGTTACATAAGTGTATTTAACTTTGGTTTTTATGCCTCCACCTGCCCTTAGTGATGATATTATATCATTGCACCCCTCATAGATATTTGTTTGTAACTTGGAATTGTTACAGTTCCTGGTAACCTTACACCAGATAATGTTGTAAGACTCTCAGGGCAATTCATGCTTTATTTATTAATGTCTTCTAAATAATTCAGCCAATTATAAATAGCAAAATACCTATCTCATTTGCATATTTGCACATTTGGGACCATATTTATTTGCATTAAACAGTGGTGTATGATTTGAAGAGGAGTAGGTTTTCATGTCCCTATCCCTTCCATTACATTTAAATTATTTTTGAAAATTTATATCTATTTATAGCCTAACGTTTAGGGTACTACCTATTTGTTATGGTGATAATAAGAGAGAAAATGTATAATAAAAATTAAACTAAATTAATAATTATTTATAAAGAGCACTGGTGACACAGTGATTAAAGTATTGCAGGCAAACTCTGCCCACAGCCTGAAGTACAGTCTTAATGGGCTCAAGGCTGATTCAGTCTCCATCCTTCTGAGATTGGTAAAATAAAGAGCCAGATTGTTGGGGGCAATATACTAACATTGTAAACTGCGCAGAGCGTGCTGTAAAGCACTATGGGGGAGAGAGGTCTAGGTTCCATTGCTGTTGCTATTTATCTCAGCCCCAAACTATGCAAAAGCATAATTCAAATAAATAAATGAGAGCATCATTAAATTGCAATGTATTTCAGAAAAGCTCCATTAAAACTGTTAAAATAAACAGAGTCATACCTTGATGGGAAATGAGATGCAAATATTAGGATGCCTTCCTGAGATCACCTTATTTCTCTTGCTCACCAACTTTCTTGCTCACTTTCACCTTTAGACTTATGGATAGGGCCTCTGATCAGAGGTTAATACCTGGACAATTTATTTAAAATCTTGGTTCTTCAAGTTTGTTTCTTGTTGGCTTCTGGTTGAATTTCCGGCGGTTCTGGACATTCAGGGTCCACATCCACTGTGGCCTCAGTCAAGGTTTGCTTTTTGGAGGGCTCCATATGGAGCCAGAGTCCCCTTGGAGTGGGGCAAAGCAGAGGGAGAACCCCCTGGTAGGTTGAGGAGAACCGCATCTCTCCTCCCAGGCCAGGGAATCCACTACGCTGAAAACAGGACTAAGTGGCAGTAATAAAAATGGCCACCCCAAAGTCAAAATCAACCTGAACAAATATTGCACAGGAGGGAGGGAGAAGCGAACAAAGTTTGTCAATGGGTAAGAAGAATTTTCTTTCACTGAAAATAACCCCAAAAAAGCAAGCAACCCTAAATGACTCTAGAGCCCTGATTAAAGCAGCGGATTACTTTAAAGAGAACAATATAAAAGGAAGGATTAAACACTTTCAGGAGGAAAAGAACATTCAATAGGCTGGTAAGAAGGAACTGTGAGATTGAGATGTGATTTTAAAATGATGGTGAAAATGGATGAATTATTTGATAGGATGTCTTTTACCCTTTCAAAAATGTCCTCTTCCCTTTGAGGAATGCTTGATTTAATTGACAAAACCATGGATAATATGGGAAATAACGCTTTAAATATGTTAAATACCACCCAAAAAATGGGGTGTGGCTACGACATAGTGGATTTAGAAGCAGATGGGAAGAAACAAACAGATGGTTTGGCACAGGACTCAGGAGATGTAGCACAGCAAATAAAATATTACCAAGAAGGGAGAAAGAACTTACTAACAATGGAATCCATGAAGAGAGGGGTGAAAATGAAAAACAACATCTTGGTCATAAAGTATAGAGCAGTGGTTCTCAACCTGGGGGTCAGGACCCCTTTGGGGGTCGAATGATCCTTTCACAGGGGTCGCCTAAGAC
>JANHGC010001887.1:69672-80477 GCA_027560395.1 Boaedon fuliginosus
AGCGTTGATGACCTCCTGGATCCACCCACCTGTCATCTCCCGGCTCGCCGAAACGAGCCAGGAGGGACATGGGTCCAGCACACAGGTGGTAGAATTCACAGCACCCAAGACCTTGTCCACATCCTCAGGGCCAACCGGGGTAAACTCTTCCCAGATAACCGGACCTTACTCTTGTGTAAAGATATATAAATGCCCCCTGCCCAAATCTTTTCTTTTTTTACACAACATTAGTCATTCTTATGATCTTATTTAGGATTGCAAATTGCTTTTAAATGGGATGGCCATGTTTTAGCAATTGCATTCACCAGTATTCAGAAGCTAAAGGTTATTTCATTATTATTTTTGTAACCAGGGAATTCTTAGCTGATTGAATTTATTAAATTAATGAAAGAAAAATCTGACAAGATTAAACTCTTTCTATGAAAAAAAAGTAATATGTTTACACATCATTCCTGTAAGCTCTTAATTTAATTCTGAACTCAATGGGGAAATGTTTACTAATTTTTTTTGTGTATTTAATCAGAAAATAGACATTTTGTTCAAATCCTTATTCAACCACAACAAGTGTTATTGGGTAAACTTCTTCAGTGGTTCTCTAGCCTCTCTTAACTCAGCAGTTGTGGCAAAATAAAATAAACAGGGAAAGAACTGAGTTCCCTACTTATCACTGCTTGAGGAAGGGCTAAGTAAAAACGTGATGAAGAACCACAGTACTTTCTTAGATGTTGGCATTACTCACACATTTCTTGTATCTTTAGGAGTATATTGGAGCATGTGTGGTGCTTATTGCAGCTGTTACATCTGTTACCAGTGCTCAAAACAATAAACTCTCTTCAGGACTTGTAGGTTTAGGATTAACCTACGCTCTGATGGTAAGTGAATTAAAGAAAGGATGTTCTTTCCAATCAAAGGGATGCAATGTGTATTTTCTTCCAAATATACAGCATGTAATACGTTGCATGCTGAATTAACTTGGGTAAATTAATTTGGTCCACAATGCTGATATACATTTGCAATAATTTTATTCATATGAACAGCCTTATTGCTGTAGATTTGCATGGAAAATATTCACTCTTGCGTAAGGAGAATCCTCCTTTTCTTTTGGGAACAGATAATTGTGGCGGATAGTTTTCAAAGCATCTTCTATTTTACATGTGCACTGCAAATACTAATCTTACTTAGATATTGATTTTAGGTGTCTAATTACCTAAATTGGATGGTTCGCAACCTGGCTGATATGGAGCTTCAACTGGGAGCTGTGAAAAGACTCAATGCTCTTATAAAAACGGAGCCTGAAAATTATGAAGGGCTGCTTTGTGAGTATGTTGTATGACTTACAGAAGAACCTGTTTAGTTATATTTAATGAAGTGCTGGATTCTTTTAAAAAAACCATGCTTGCTTCCAATGGTTAATATATACATATACACAAGCAAACAGACGTGTGCGATTTTCTTTTTGGATTTAGCTCCGGCGCAGATTCCTCAGAACTGGCCTGATCAGGGAGAGATTCAAATACAGAATCTGAGTGTCCGCTATGATAGTACTCTGAAGCCTGTGCTGAAACATGTCAGTGCCCATATCTCTCCAGGACAAAAGGTAATATAAATATTTATCTTGTACGTTAACCATATAACAATTAAACTCAATTTAAATAAAACTACATCCAGCAGAGAAAAACAAGCAATTATTCCAGAAACATATTCCTTAGATTAGAGCTGTGAATATAAAAATAATGCTTTCTCACCCCATGAGTAGTCTGGTTCTTCTCAGTCTGGGTTCTCTACTAGAGACCTGGGAGTTTGAGGGTTGTGGGGAGTGTCTTGGCTGTTCCTAGCCCTGCACTCTTCTTGACAGAGCTTGGATGTCATTCCCAGGATCTATTGTAGCCATTCTACCAGCTTAAGAGTCACAACCCTGAGTACTCTTACTACTACTGGGAGCACTTTGGGTTTTACTCTCTAGTTTCTCTTTCAGGCCCTTGTATTTCTCCAGCTGTTCATTATGTGTGAGAAGAACCATTACCTTTACTTTACATCTTCATAAGAATCTATCCCACCACTAACCATTTATGTTTCTACTGTGTACTTTTAATACTAACTCCTGTATCATTCCTAGCTCACGTATTTTATTTATTTATTATTTTTGTTTGCAGATTGGAATATGTGGCAGAACAGGCAGTGGGAAGTCATCCTTTTCTCTAGCCTTTTTTAGAATGGTTGATGCCTTTGAAGGTAAATCTGTCCTGATGAAGTAAACACCTCCCATTTTTGTTTTATTTATTTTAACATTGTTAGTTTTCTTTTCTAACAAAGGGACCATCAATCTTTTGCCCATTTTTTTCCGCCCAACCCCAATATCTCAAAAAGACATAAAATACATTTTGTCTATTTGCTTCCCTCAAGCCCTCCAAAATTAGCAAGGAATTGCCATCTAATTTTGATTTCTAAAGTTATTTAATACGTAGCATAAGTATATGACTAAAAGTGGCCATATAAAACATTCCATTGGAATAATGGGAGTGGATCATCCAATCCCATTGGATAAATTTTTGTCCAACCTCTGTTTAAAGTCACCCAGAAAAAAAGAAGTCACCTACTTTCCTAACATTCAATAGGACTTTTCTACTGAATGTAAGATCCACTATCCTTGACATGCACGCAGAGATGAAAATAGAATACTCTTACTCTACTTCTTTGTCATGCTTTTCAGGTTCTTGAAAAGAGCTATCATATCTCCCCATCATCTTTTTTCAAGGTTTAACAAGTTTCCCTCTGCCTCATCCTTCATAACAAAGTTACCTCCTCAGCCTCTTTATTCTACTCTACGTCTGATTCAGATTTTAGTATTTCAAGGACTTGATAACTTGAGGTGTGGGGCGCTGACCAATATATAACAAAGTGGAAAGAAATCTTCCTGTAGTTTGGAAACTACTTCTATTCATGCAGAATAAAACTGCATTTTTCTTTGTAACTAGCATGTTACATTACTCACATTACATTATTATATTCAGCATATGATCAACTACAATTCTAAATTGTTTTTGAAGTATTATTTCCAAGCCCAATATCCCCCATTCTATACGATGCACTAGAGTTACTTTCTTGAAGTGAAGAAATTTCCATTTGTCTCCACTAAATCTCAAATTATTTTCATATATTTCTTTAATTTATTAACATTATAAGAGAGAAATGTGTTTCTTTTTAAATAGAACAAGGGTCCGCAGCACAGTATACCAGTAATCAGGCACATAAACAATCAAAGCCCCATCCGCGTGATGTAGGTAACATGCAAAACCTGCCCACAGAAAAGACTGTCTCCATGGAACTGGTCCCTGGGGGACCGCTGATATAGAATACATAATAATTATAATATTAGCTACTCCACCTGTAGATCTGGAAGCATTCAAAAATTTTATTTTATTGTTTTATTTTATGATGTACACCATCTAGTGTACATTATGATATGTACTAGGTGGTCTAAATAGTAATTCATAAATTATTAATAAAAATGCTGATGAGTACAAATAGTGAGCCTTGTGTCATCCTGCCTGATCTCTGTTTGATAACAAATCATTGGTCACTACTCTTTGAGTTTGGTTCCTAGGCAGCTAGGGAACTAAATGGTAGGTGTGTCAAACATCTAATATCTAACTACTTTGCTAATCAGAATGTCATAGGGTTAGGTATTTAAAGTTGAATCACTTTACAATCTGCTTTAGAATTTAGAATCTCCCAGTTTTTTGGTATCACACTGATTGGTCTGTACTTCCCTGACACTTGCTTTTTCCTTTATTGAAGACTAGCTGATAACCTGGCATTGCCTGATTTGCATGTGTTGCTTTATGTGTCATGGTGTTCCTTTCCTTTCTTTCCTTTATGTATATCTTGCTGTGACATGCTGCAAGCAGGAAATGCTGCAGCCTACAATTCCCAGTGTTCTTTGCCCAGTTTGCATGCCTTGCCTCCATTGGCTGGAGAGCATCCAATTTGCATGCATTGCCTGGAACCTTCTGCACATGTGCAGTAGAGCTTGACAGTGAAATGTGGGTGGGGGTGTGCACTTCGGCACCCTTTTTCGGGGGTGCAAACTACCCCAAAGGCATTTGTGACTCTGCCCCCAGTGCTGATTTTACAACACCAAGGGATGTTCATGCGAAGTTTGAATGAGATTGGTTGTGGCATGTAGGAGCATATAGAGCACATACACACAAACTCACAAAATAAGAGTTCTCTTTTATAGATATAGATAGGGTTGGTATTTATTTTTCTCTAGTCATCTGGTATTTCAAGGCCAGGACTACTCAAAATTGATAGTTTGGACAAAATCCTTAGCAAGTTTCTTTACTATCCTACTACCCTAGGATGTAATCCATCTAATCTTGGGCATTTGTACTCATTTGAAGTCAGTAGGCATTATCTGACTATATTAAGTTCAAGTTGTGATGCTGGTTCTACAACGGCTATTTACAAATGCATGGAGGAGTACATAATCTCTTATAGAGAAGATTGAGTCAAAATAGGACTTGGGTAAGAGTGGCTTTTCTTTTGCTATTTTCAATGAAAATTTAATATACTAGTCCTTTATCTTGAATATATGTGAAGAAGCCCTTTTTCATTTTATTTGAATCCTTTGTACCATTCTGAACATATCTGAGCTGTAGCTTTCTAAATAAACCCCACAGCTCCCAACCAAACCCATATACTCCATAGTGCCCCATACCTCTTCACACATCCTGTGTGTGATTTTTTGATGTTCCCCTTGACTAGGGAAGAGAAGCGGGGTATAAATCTAATAAAAATAAAATAAATAAAATAAATAATTAAGCTTTTTGTGCAACCTCGCTGATTTCATATAGCATCTTTCCATTTTTCCCTTTTTGAAGTTACCTATAATTTTACTTTTAACATGTCCCTTTTTAAGAACTGTCTCTTTCTTCCATTAACTCGTTCTGCTATGGGATCCTATTTATCATAGTTTGTTCAAATTTACTTTTTAAAATTCCAAAGTATATGTTTACATTTTGCTTCATTTTCCCTTAATATCCAGGATTTCAAATCATGTGGTCAGTTTTTCCCTATTTTCCTTCTGCTTTATCTACTAAGCCTTACCATTAGTTAAAATCAAATCAAGATTAGATTATTCCCATCCTTTAACTGCTGGGTGGAAAAAGTTGCCAGGAATTTGCTGGTAGGATCATGCTTGAGCCATCACTAATTAGACCCATCACTAATACTCCATGCTCTTTTTAAAAATATATGCAATTCATCTGCAACTTTTTCTTGGTTGTACAAGACATTTAAAATAAGTTCTTTACAGCAGATAGTCTCATGGCCTTTGATATTTATTTTTTCTCAAATCAAAGGAACCACATAATTCCCATTTGTGCAGCTGTTTCACAAATTGGGCTTAGCTCTTTCCATGTGTGGATGCATGCACAGCCACTTGGTTTCACTTCTTTCCTATATTGTGCAGGATTATCAATACTATAGTGCTGCTTTTATTACTTAATACATTCATTTTAGCATCATGACATTCATTCACCTTTGGATCCATCCATCTTTGACATTTCATTATACATTCCGATCCTGAAAATCTTGGTTTTCAATTTCTTAAAAAATTGATTTGTTTCATCCTTTAGATGCTTATGCATAAATAATGCAAGCATCTGTATTTTCAGGATTAAAAAAAAAAAACAACCTTGAATCATCATCCACTTTGAATGAAACTTTTCTCATTGCACTGATCCAAATCAGAATTTTCTGTTTCTGAGACTTAACAAACATTTAATTTGGCTGGATCACGCATTGATCTAAAGTAGGCAACCTGTAGCTCTCTCAGTTAAAGATATGTCATGCTTCCATTTCTCTATTTTTTTTATTGTTAATAGGGCACAAACATACTCTAACTTTATAGTCTTGTATATCAAATAATTCTCAGTGACATAAAGAATAATCAAAATAATTATAAGGATTTTCCATGTTAATTGAATGAATTATTGCTCTGTGATATGCATGTATTTACCATCAATGTAATCTCATATCATTAGAAAGTATGATTAACAGTATTAACTTTTGCGTGTTTTTTTAAAAAAACAACAGGAAGGATCATTATAGATGGCATAGACATTGCCAAGCTTCCTTTACAAACTCTGAGGTCCAGATTGTCAATTATTCTCCAAGACCCCATTTTGTTCAGTGGCACAATCAGGTAATTGTTCCAATGAGTAGGTTTACTCATCCAATTTTCCTAATTAGGATAAGGAATAATATGCAAAAACATAGTTAAATGCTGATGGAAGGTGCTCTACCATCAATATCAATATATAAAGAAGAACATGAAGGAAATGAGAGAAGATTTTAATGCTTTGACGCATTTTTGGTTGAGAATGTGATCTACCATCCCCCGGCTCCATAGTTCACAAGTTGCTCAAAAACAGTGTTTTAACTTTTCTATATGTGCCTCTTCTTGAAAAAATTTTTAAATGATGTTCTTCAAAATTTTACTATAAGAATATGAGTCTACAGTAATTTTTTCTTATGCTTAACTGAATGTATGTGTGATTTATAATACAAGATGAATATATGTTTTGCTTAATTCCTATACATGCAAGCCGTTTCTACAGTCCATAAAATAAACCAAGTGCACAGTTTGTGTTTATTTTTGTGCATTTTATAAAGGTATTCTTTCATTTGATGATGTTGTTCTTAGGCTTTTTTTAATTGTATCCCATTACAGCCTCTCCAGAAATGAGGAATGTATCTATATGATGGCTATGTGGCTACATTTAAAAATGTTTCATTTGCTAGACCCATCCCTTGCATTAAAATAAGACATATCAGTAGTAATAATATATTGTGCTCACTACAGAATAACAAAAATGCAGACAAGGTTGAGTCATTTTAGTCATTTTTATTTTTACAGATTTAACTTGGATCCAGAAAATAAATGCACTGACAGCACCTTATGGGAAGCGTTGGAAATAGCACAACTGAAACATGTGGTGAAAGCTTTACCTGGGGGGCTAGGTAATAATTCCTTTAACTGTGGAGAGACAAGCACTTAAAACATTTCTACTTGAATTTTACCTGTTTTAGATAGAGACTACAAATGATAACTGTATTTATAATTTGCTCATTTTCTTTAGAAATATCTTTTTCCAGAAAATGGTTGCTACTATAGACCTGAAACAGTCAAGTGATCAAGCTATATTCTCCAAGTCTGGCCATATTATCATTGTTCAGTTTTATCTGAAGTTTTATTTTTGGGTGGCCCATTATGTTTCCTAAAGGAAGATGCTTCATAGTCAAAGAGCTGCCATCAAGAAGTCCCTGTCTCATGTTAATTACATCATAGGCCATTCCCATTCTTAAATACTAGGTCTCAAAAGCATTTAAGGCTGCAGTACCCAAAAATATATGCATTCAGTTGCACCTGGTAGCTCATAGGCAATTATCATGAATTGGATCTGGGAGCTTGTAAGTATCCAAGTCTGAAGATCAGGGTCTTAGTGTTCCTTTGCTTCACCTTAGAATCCTAGCAATTATATCTGCAATGGCTTTCAGACTTCCTTGAAGCTTAAATGCATGTAGCATAAATAGCAGCAAATAAATTAAAATGTTACTGGGGCATGAAATCCTCTATCCATTGCACTTTTCACAATGCTCAATGGGTGCAGGAAGCAGCAAAGATGTCTGTTCTGCATTTCAAGTCTATCCAGTCAGCTGAAGTTTGGAGTTCATTTCTCCCTCCATAAGACAAAAATGGAGAAAATATACTTGCAGGGATAGGGGACGGGGGGGAAACAAGGGAGGCAAAACTGATCATTGTCATCTCAGTCCCTGGTCATGTGCCTGTTAAGTGTGGTTTTTCCATGCTGGTCAAAGAGATCTGTAACTGTACAAACAGTGTCATTGTGTATGTGTACATAATACATGAATTTGGAAATTAAATGGAAATGACATATTCAGGAATGCAGGATTGCATAATATAAGTAATGCTTGTGTATGAGAAAGTGAGACTTAGAATGATGATTTGGTATAAGGAAGATATCCATAAGTTTCCATATGACCTTCCTTCTCTAAATATTTGTTTTAATCAGATGCAATAGTCACAGAAGGTGGAGAAAATTTCAGCCAAGGGCAAAGACAGCTGTTCTGCTTAGCCAGAGCGTTTGTACGGAAAACAAGTATCTTAATCATGGATGAAGCCACAGCGTCTATTGATATGGCAACTGTAAGTTCAGGGATTCAAACGTTTCTCATAGATAATGGTTTTATGAGGCAAAATTCTTTACTAATCATTGAAATACTGCTCAGTGTTTCCATGTATATAAGGGAGTTCATTAATTAATATAAACATTTGTTATCTATTTATGTAGGAAAACATTCTTCAGAAGGTTGTAATGACTGCCTTTGTTGATCGTACAGTAGTGACAATTGCAGTAAGTATATTATATTTTACTGCTTCAAATGTTATCGATTTGTAACTCTGAACCTATTTATTCCCTGCTTCAAAAGCAGTATCCCTTTTGTTGCAATTTATAGACACATTTGCAAATCAATAAGGAACCAAATTGTCCATAATTCTCTGTAAATGGACACAGCAATGGAATATGTCTGTTTTATTTTATATCTCTTTCCACCAATGCAACCAATAGAATAATATAAAGTCAAGAAACAAATTAATAATATGAAAACAGGATTAACATAACACTGTAGAGATTAAAGTTATCTTGTGCCTTAACAATGACAAACCAAGACTGCCTTTTTTATTTCAAAAACAAAGCTAGTATAAGATTCTCTGTAAAGTGGGTATATGAGTGGTTTGATTAAAATAAAATGGTAACAACTTGTATGCCAGTGTGTAAAATATTTTCAGCCAAAATGGTATATTATTTTCTGAAATGTGTATTTTGAATAGAATAGAATAATGATCATTCTATTTGGTGGTTATGGGCCTGCATTCCAAACCATATGAAGGATATTTGATTGGAGAAGACTTTGTATCTTTCAGAAATAGTTATATGTTGCAATTAAAACTTTAACCATACCTGTTTGTCTTATAGCACCGGGTGCACACTATTCTAAATGCTGATATGATTATTGTCATGAAGAGAGGAGTTATTCTGGAATATGACAAACCAGAAGTTCTGCTGGAAAAAGAAGACAGTGTGTTTGCTTCTTTTGTTCAAGCAGACAAATAGATGCAATATAAGTAATTAAACCATTTGAAAGGACAGTTTTATTATCAATTTTCTAATTATGTAAAATATCTGTAAATAAAAAATATTTAATAATAAAAAGCTTAGTCTATAAGTTTTTGAGAAATAAAGTACAATTGCTTTACTTTTTAAGTGTGAGCATCTTATTTTTCTAGTAGGAGCTATTGAGTTTTATATATACCAAGTTCCATAATCTAAAACTTTAAAAGAAATAAAATCAGGTTTGCATGATGAGATATTTAAATTAATGATCTGCCGGAGGTTAAAATTTAACACCTTACATTAAGCCATGTCTGTCTCTAATAGGCAAAAACTACACCAGCAAACTAATTCTGTAACTACACCTGTAGTCGTGTACATTATGTATATTTGAGTATCACATGGATATGGTATAGAGGTAGTCCTTGAGTTACAACCACAATTGAGCCCAAAATATGTCTTGCTGAGACATTTGTTGAGTTTTGCCCCATTTTACAACCTTTCTTGCCACAGTTGTTAAGTGAATCACTGCAGTTGTTAAATTAGTAACATGGGTTATTGAGGGAATCTGCCTTCCCCATTGACTTTGCTTGTCAGAAGGTTGCAAAAGGGACACAGCAATGGTGACCTTGGGACACAGCAACGGTCATTAATATGAACAGTTGCCAAGCATCTGAATTTTGATCTCGTGACCATGAGGATTCTGCAATGATCATAAAGATGAAAAATGGTCATAAGTCACTTTTTCAGTGCCTTGTAACTTTGAACTACAAAGTTTGAGGATTACCTGTACATGTTGGCAGGATAATAGACAATTTTAACAAAACTATTTTCCATATTATTGAGACTTCAAGCCACTGGCAGCTTTACTGGTCATAAGTAGTTAAATGAAAATATAATGCGAAATCTGGTACACAGAAGCAGACATGATCTGCCAAAAACTGAACAATTAGCTCCTATTAACAATGTAGCTCATGAAATAAAACAATACAGATGGTAATTTTCAAATATGCATACTACAGCTTACTAAAGTTTTGCATAATTGACCACTGGTAATCATGTGGCTTGTTAAATATCATTCACAATTTTTTTTACCTATAAACTCGAGTATAAGCCGAGTTTTTCAGCCCCAAAAATGTGCTGAAAAAGTCACCCTCGGTTTATACTTGAGTCAGAGCTAGAGCTTTACTGTTTTTCTTTGAAATACCTGCAAGATCCCTGGTTTCCCAGGCTGCTGAGGCTCAACCTTTGGGCTCTGGTGAGTCTGCTCAATCAGCTGATCAGCGGGCTGTTTGAGTAGCAGGGAAGTGCTGCCTCCTGAATCTGTCCCTGCAAATTCAAGCTGAAAGGAGCCTGGCAGAAGTTTCCCTGTGCTGTTTCAGAGAATCCTCCTCGGGAGGAAAGTTTTTGCAGGAGCTAATCGAGGCTGTTCTTTATTAGATGGAAAGAGAAGAGATAAAGAGGATTTCCCTTCTACAAACACCCACATTTTTCTATAAAACCAGGACAGAAAAAGGAGGGGAACTCATCAACATTTCTGAAAGGAAGCCTCTTCCTATCTGGTCTCTTCCATGCCATCCATTGATTTTAAATATGTCAGAAATA
>JANHGC010001887.1:80577-96130 GCA_027560395.1 Boaedon fuliginosus
CTCCTTTTATAGGGGCGAGCCCACATCTCCCCCTTCAGGCTAATACACATAAGTGCTGCTGCAATACACATGCTGTTACTCAAATGTATATTGGGGACAGTGTTATCAATGCATCTGCTATTGACAGATTTGGGGTTAACTTACAAAATAAACTCTTGAATTGGGGGTGAAAACCCTGATAGGAAAACAATTCTGATTTTGGAATTACCTTTACAAACAAATCAAGAATTCGTAGCAGCACCCTTCAGTGATCTTTTCAGCTCCCCCCACCCCCCCAGCCACCATGCTGTCTGGAGAATTCTGGGAATTGAAGTCTGTGCATCTTAAAGTTGCCAAGGATGAAAAACACTGATGTAAATACAGAAACAATGAAAATTCTTGTAGAACCAATCTTGCCTATTAGCTGTTAATATTTACCTGAACTCATAATGTTTCATTGCTTAGATGAAATATTTGAGCTACTCAGTCACAATTTACAAATGAGAACTACAGTGTGCTTGACATTAGTGAAACTATGGCAGCATAAATATAAAATACAGGGAGTCCTCGACTTACAACTTTCATTTAGTGATCTTTCAAAGTTATAACGGCATTGAAAATAGTGACTTATGACTTTTTCACACTTTGAGACCATTGCAGCATCCCCAGGGTCATCTGATCAAAAGTCAGACACTTGGCAAGTGATTCATATTGGTTACCGGGTCCTGGGGCCATGTGATCACTTTTTGCAACCTTCTGACAAGCAAAGTCAACAGGGAAACCAGATTCACTTAAGAACAGCATTGATTCAGTTAACAAATGAGGCAAGAAAGGTTGTAAAATGGGGCAAAACTTACTTAACAACTGTCTCACTTAGCAACATAAATTTTGGGCTCAATTGTGGTCATAAGTCAAGGACTATTTGTACATTTCATAACTCCATATTAGCTCTTGTCATTATACCTGTACTATTTCAAGATTAAGCATAGGCTTTGTACGTCTACATAAAATTATCAAAAGGGGATATGAAAATGCATGGCCTTTGCTGCTTTTATGCCCACCACTAGTGATAAAATCTCATGGCCAAACAATTTCTACACAACAGCAAACAAATCCACACAGAAAGAGATTCTTGAGCAAAACCTCTTTGGCGGACAAAATGTGACAAAGACTTTTTAAGGAACTTAAGGGGTTCTTGGAGATCCGTTCTCCAGTTGTAAAAATGGAGTGGAGGCAGGGTGAGCAGCTCTCCAAGCCCACAGACACCAGACCCCTTACCAGCCTCTCCCCTTTGTGCCCACTTCTTGAGTAACACCATCACTGACCTGACTGTATGGAGTTGAGTTACCATATCCCAGCTGCAAAAACCTGGAGGACAATTAGACGGCCACAAAGAAACACAGAAAACTCCTTACTAGCACTGATGATGTTACCTAGTTTGAGTAATGAAACGTCTGCAAGAAAACAACCAAACTCAGAGAATGCCAAGAACCTCTCATTTCAAGCCAGAGCTACAAATATTTTCCTTTATTAGCATATCAAAGGTAAATGAAGCAGTGGCCTTGAATTCTTCAGCATTATCCAAACTCCATCAGCCATGAACGTTACCATAATTTCACAAGAGAAATAAATTAATCTCTCTGTCCTTGTTGGCTAACTTTCACCAGGGACAGGAAACAAAGATAGTTTCATGCACATTCCTCAAACTTGTCACCTTTGTCTCAAATGGCTTTGCAGTTGGACCTCTTTTCACAAACTTGTCAAAACTTAACCCAACTGGAATATACAATAATTTGTTAATGTCTATAATCATCTGAAAGAGAGAACCTTAAACTACCTAAGTGCCAGAAGAAGACTGATAAGGCTATAAATTTACTTTGCCGGACCAGAAAAAACAAACAGAGCTTTTTGCTGAAGGATGTCGAGTTAACTAAATGCAACTTGTGGGTTTCAAAACATCAGTTCACACTTCATTTCTCTTCACATGTTGACCCATTTGAGAATTCTTCTGTTGCCTTTGAAATTGCCCAAAAGTAATTTTTTTCATGTAGACACACTCATAGACGGTGACAAGATAAGGAATAATATACAGCTTCTGACAGACCTGCTGTTAACACATTAAAATAGGATAACCGAATGAGGATCACTTGGACCAAAGGCAGATGTCCTGGCAGTTTAAGGTCTTAAAAGAAAAACACACGAACAGCATCTCCAGGTCAAACCAGATATATAAATCTATATCTATAAAAGAGAGGTGGGCTGCGGATGTGTGTTTGTATGTGCTTTATACAAACTTTCAGTTCTGCACCAATCTACCTCAAACTTGCCAGATAGGTAGAAAAGCGTAGTAAGAAAAGCACTGTCAGCGTCTGCAAAAGGTAGGGGCTGTTTTTGACCCTTTTTGGGGGGGGCAAAGAGCACATTCTTCAATAACAAGCAGCAATAACTGAGTGAGTGCAGAATTGCTTCTCTCTATTGAGCACGTGCGGTTTTCAAACTGACTGAGGCACCATATTCAAATCTCTGAGGTGCCATGTTTTATACATATAAATTCCAGATTTTCCCCAGCAGCGACGGACCCAAGACACACGGAGCAGCCCACCCCGCCAAGTAAGGTTGCCTGTTGGAGGGGGCACGGGGACCTAAGAAGGGCTGCAAACAGCTGCAGCCCAGTGCCCCTGTCAAGCCCTGGCTACCTTTCCTCTCAGCTGGGCTGCCCTTGGCCTAGAGCCTGGCCTGCTCTTGGTCCAGAAGCGGCCTTGCTGGAGCAGAGATGTGGGAGGGGATGCCAGGGGCTTAAGAAGGCCCACAAACAATGTGGGAGGGGTTTCGGGGGCTTCAGACGGCCTGCAAATGCTGTGGCACAAATATACTTCTTTAAAAAAATAAACCAAGCAAGGCCAGGTAATCAGTAGTGATGAATAATATGTAGTACCTGGACCACACAATGTTCAATGTAGAAATTTTACCTATTCTTGCTTTTCTTTTTTAATTTTTCTTTTTGTATTGTCTTGTTTTAAATAATAAACTTTATTTATTAAAAAAAAAAAAGAACTCAACCTGCTGCCTAGCACAGAAAAATATAAAGTAGAGATTCTGTCAAGCCATGGAAAGGCCAAGGGGAAAAGTGTCTTTGATTTTAAAACCCATAAGCTGTCAGAAGGAAATCAAAGGGTGAAGAATAAATATTCTGTATCCCAGAATCACTCCTCACAGGATGGTGGTTGCAGAGAAAAATAATATAGAAGGTAATATGATGGTCACACCTTGAGTTCCTGAAGGAAAGGCAGGCACTAACTCTAAATAGGAAGTATTTGTGGAAGTGTAATATTTAGGTTACACATCATTGAGATATAATTTGGTTCAGGCTACAATGCAGGAGACCAGAAGTTCTAGTTCTCTCTTAGGCATGAAAACCAGCTGGGTGATTTTGGGCCATTTAGTTCATCGGGTTGTTGTTGTAGGCAAAGAAAGGAAGGGGGAGCATTAGGTACGTACGCTGCCTTGTATTGCCAAAAAGTATTGGATGCAGGGTGGGGGAATCTAATAATTAATAAATAACTGGAGACAATGTAGCACTAAATAGGCCCTTCTACATAGCTTTTTGGCTTAGCTTATATGAAAGTACAGTCTGAAGACAGTACTGTTTATTGCACTGCTATGTTTTCAAATCCTTTTCTAAAATCTGTCATACGAAGTTTGCTTTTTCCAATGATCCTACAAACTGAACTATTGAAATTTATCAAGAAAGAAACAGAATAACAGAGGAACTTTGGAATGCCATAGGTAGTTATTTGGACTACAATATATAAAACATAACTTTATAGTGTAGCCGTTGTATACTAAAGTATCCTGAAATTAGCAGTTCGTATGATATGCAACGTTGTAAAAAGTATAATACAGATGTGTCCAATCCGCAGCTCATGGGCCACATGTTATTTATATACATTAACTATACTGTGTACAGGTTGTCCTGGACTTACAATCACAATTGAGCCCAAAATTTCAGTTGCTAAGTGAGACATTGTTTAAGTGAGTTTTGCCCCATTTTATGGCTTTCCTTGCTAAATTGTTTCTTGCTAAATTGTTAAATGAATCACTGCAGTTGATGACTTAGTAACCTGATTAAGTGAATGTGGCTTCTCCATTGACTTTGCTCATCAGGTTGCAAAAAATGTCACATGACCTGTAACACTACAACCGCATTAATATGAATCAGTTGCCAAGTACCTGAATTTTGATCACATGATCATGGGGACAGGTTGTACCTGTGAAAAACAGACATACAGTACATCACTTTTTTCAGTGCCGTTGTAATCTTGAACGGTCACTAAATGAGCTTTTGTAAGTCAATGACTGCCTGTATCTTATATGCAGCCCAAGACGATTCCTCTTCATTCAATGTGACCCAGGCAAGGCAAAAGGTTGGACAACCATGGTATAATGTGGTAAGAAGCTGGGCTTTTATGTTCTTAAGTCAAATGAATTGCACCTCTGCGGTCTTGCCTCTTTTTCTCACTCCAACAGTAAATTCATACTTAAATGCTTGTGTTTGGTATCTGAGTAGAATAGTTGTAACAGAAGAATTGTGTTTACCTGTGAATCCATTTCACCGACAGAGTTCTTTTAGGAGAATATAATTAAAGAAAATCTCACTCCTACCTTCTTACTGAAGGTGAGAGGCAGCCAGCGTCCTCATTATTTATGCGCCGTATCCTTTAATAGACCGTATATCTAATGTTTGGCTGCTGAGGGTGATTTTGAGGGGAAGAATGAAAACCCGTCTCCAACCCACCCGACCCTTAGCGGCGGGCGGCACCCCGCCATCCAGGAGTTCTGCCTCCCGGGGGGCGGGGGGAACCTTAGCTCTGGGATTCCCCGGCCCGAGAGCGCCCCCTGCCGACTCTATTTCTCTCTGGATTAGAGAACGCCGCCACCTGACGACTCCCCGCGTGGGGTTTCCTCCCAAAAGCCGGACGAGTCGACCCTGAGTTGGCTTGCCGCCCGTCGCTGTCAGGAGCAAGTCACGAAAGGCCGCCGCCACGCCAAAGTCGAAGCGAGCTGTGATTGGCGTGCGCAGCTGGAGGAGGAGGGTGGGGAACAGCGGACGGCGCTCGCCGGGACTGGCGGGGCGGAGAAGGGGAGTCGGGCCAGGGCAGCGCGAGCGCCGGCGAAGAGGCCTTGGGGCTCAGCTGGTGGCTGGCTAGCGTCCCCGCAGGGGTAGCGGGCACGTGGCCGTAGCCGGGGCAGGGTCGCTGGTGGTGGCGGCGGGAGGAGGGGTAGCCCATGCCAAGCATGCTGTCCAGGAAAGGGATCATCCCCGACGAGTACGTGTTGACCCGGCTGGCCGAGGATGTCCCGGATCACACGCGCCACCGGACTCGGGAGCGGCGGGCCAGGTTCGTGGGCAAAAACGGGGCGTGCAATGTGGCACACAAGAACATCCGGGAGCAGGGCCGCTTCCTGCAGGACGTCTTCACCACCCTGGTGGACCTGAAGTGGCCCCACACGCTGATCATCTTCACCATGACCTTCCTGTGCAGCTGGCTGCTCTTCGCGATGATCTGGTGGCTCATCGCCTTCGCCCACGGGGACTTGGACCACAACACTCAGCAGCTGCGCCTTCAAGCCGGGCTGGAGGGTCGGGAGAAGGCGGCGGCCCCCTTTGTGCCCTGCGTCACCGACATCCATTCCTTCACCTCCGCCTTCCTCTTCTCCATCGAGGTGCAGGTGACCATCGGCTTCGGTGGCCGCATGGTGACCGAGGAATGCCCCGTCGCCATCCTGGTCCTCATCGTGCAGAACATCGTGGGGCTTGTCGTCAACGCCATCATGCTGGGCTGCATCTTCATGAAGACTTCGCAGGCGCACCACCGCGCCGAGACGCTCATCTTCAGCAAGCACGCCGTGATCGCGCTCCGCGGGGGGAAGCTCTGCCTCATGCTGCGCGTGGGCGACCTGCGCAAGAGCATGATCATCAGCGCCACCATCCGCATGCAGGTGGTGAGGAAGACCAGCAGCCCGGAGGGCGAAGTGATGCCCCTCAACCAGATCGAGATCCAGATGGAGAACCCGGTGGGAGGCAATAGCATCTTCCTGGTCTCCCCGCTCATCAT
The DNA here is from genome assembly GCA_027560395.1 of Boaedon fuliginosus. Taxonomy (NCBI): domain Eukaryota; kingdom Metazoa; phylum Chordata; class Lepidosauria; order Squamata; family Lamprophiidae; genus Boaedon; species Boaedon fuliginosus. The sequence goes on from JANHGC010001887.1 coordinate 86,673, forward strand.
TTACCACGTGATAGACAAGAATAGCCCCCTGTACGAGGTGGCCCCCACCAGCCTTACTCACCACGAGGACCTGGAGGTGATTGTCATCCTTGAAGGGGTGGTGGAAACCACAGGCATCACCACCCAAGCCAGGACCTCCTACCTTGCAGATGAAATCCTTTGGGGCCAGAGATTTGTGCCTATCGTGACAGAGGAAGATGGACAATACTCTGTAGACTATTCCAAGTTTGGCAACACAGTAAAGGTGCCCACTCCAAACTGCACAGCCAAGCAACTGGAAGAAGACCGGAGTATCATGGACACTATTTCCTTGTCACCCAAAGGCACCATCAGGAAAAGGTCTGTTAGGTTAAAGCCCAAATTTACCATATCTGAGGAGGACTTATGACAACCCTCTGGGCTTGTCTGTGGTAGCAGGCCTAAGAGACTTGGAGGCAACCTCTGTTTCATTTTTCAGGTTGGTTCCATCGGTATATAGACTAAATTTAACATTTGTGGTGCAAGACAAAGGGCGTGACTCAGGGTAATGTCAGGAAAACTGAGTGTGCATAAAGCTTTCTTCAGCTTTCTTCTGTACTGTATTTGCACTTGGGATAGGTAAACCTCTCAAAAAGATCAGACGTCTCTTTTTCTTTCTTTTTTTTTTTGAGAAATTATTTTCTAGGTTTTGGATTGAATTATTTCTTTTTCCACAATGAAAAGGCACTAATACTGTAATCAGCTATTTATACTTACGAAAAGACAGTATAGGTGCAAGAGTGCCCATTGATGTGGCAATGCTATACTGACTGACTAAGTGTATTGATTCAATTCATAAATGATAACTGCATGCTTTCTTTTATTGCCAGTGAATTAGGAGGTATATTGGCTTATGGTATGCAATAGATGATATAATAAAGTTAATTCCACGGGTTGTGTTAGGACATACCAAAAAAAAGATTTCTTTAAAAAATTAGATAATTAGGAGAGAAAGCAGTCACAGTTGTGGCCTGCAAAAGAAAAAAAATGAATTTCTGAGTATTTATTTATTTGATTTATACCCCGCCTCTCTTCCTCAATCAAGGGGAACTTGAGGCAGCAATCCTATCCAGATCTACTCAAAAGTAAGTTCCACTGAGTTCAGCAGGGCTTATTTTTAAATCAGTGAATATAGGATTTTAACTTCAGGGGGTTTAGAGTGTCATAGTCACCCTTTGCTGCTATCCTAATCTTTTTTTATTGTAAAATTAAATGCTGTATATTATTTGTATGAATAATATTGAATTAATGTGGGGCACTTTTATGTAACTTAATTGCAGGAGTAGATCCTTCTGCACGAATGTTATAAATGAAAAGTGATGTTTCCAACTTTTTGAAAAAGGATAACATTTGAAAAAATACTGACATTTTTAAGGAAAGAATACTGGGTAACCAACTGGTTTGATCTTCCTTGTTGCCTTGATTTTGAATTCCGGTAATATTTACTGACAAATAGAAGCAGTAGGGCTGACAATTTACGGGTTACATTGTAATCCTAGGCGTCATGTGAATTCCCATCTCTATCAAATGGCATCATTTAATAAGGTTGCATGAAATTTTATTTATTTTAAATTGGTGGGGGGGTTTTAAAAAAAAAACCTGCGATGTCTTATTGTTGCAATGTTGGACTTTGATGAGGGAGAAGCAAGATTCAAATTCTACTCAATCATGAAACTCCCTGCTAACCCTGGGCCAGTGACTTTTGCTGTAGCCATACCTACCTCACTGAGTTCTATCTATGCTGCCTTGTCTCTTTGGAGTGAAAGCATATTAGAAATAAAGGAAATAGATGTTATATTAATTGGTACAGAATGAGGACATATTGGGGTGGGGGGGCAATTAATCAGTTTACCGGAATAGGTCAGGAACTTAATTAATCTAATAGATGTACAAAGGTTAGAGACATTAAATTCCATAATTTATTGCAAGTATACAGTTTAGGATTAGGCATGGTGATGTTATCAAAAAAGATATTACTTTATTTACCAAATAGCATACTACATGCATTGAACTCCAAAGATAAAGTCTTAATGTATTGAAAATAAGCATGTATATATTTAACTATAATTGCATGCCTTAGTTTTTACTTGTAATAATAAGGCAATATTTTTATGTCATCAGTAAATCAGAAACGTCTGTAACATGGAATAAAGTGGCATAACCATGTTAATTTTATAGACCAATAACCCCAAAATAAAAAGTGCATTTATTTTAAAAAAAATACTAAAGTGCGTGCTCTTAAGATTATGTGGTTTGCTATTAAGATCATGTGGTTTAGTATAATTGACTGTTTTTATATGTCATGTTTACAATTTCTGCATTTGTGCCCTTTTGTTCTAGGGATATGTGCACTCTTAAATTCCCAGATGATCCTTTCAGTCTTTATAATATGCCTCTATTTAGTTATTGTTAAACAGTTTCATATACAAGTTTGCATTTGTTGTGGTTAAGAAATTTGAGAACTTAAATCAAAAGGTAATAGATGTGCTTTTATTTCTAAATTCCAATCTCTAGCAATGCCCACATATTAATTCTGCTTCTTTAGGATTATACAATTATAATCTATAGATATATAGATAATCTAAACAATTATATAGAATTACTTAATTTTTAGTTAATGTAATGCATTTTATAGAAGTGGATAATTAAACGCATCCCTCCTTTCCATATCTCAAACCACATAAAATAAGAACACTTTTTTCTGGCCAACTCCCCTTATTATTTAGGTTAATACCTAAATATTGTTTTTAAGGGTTTTTAAAGGTTTTAAATTATTTTAATGTATTATAAATTATTTTTATATTCTTTTTATTGTTGTAAGCCACCCTGAGTCTCTCGGGATAGGCGGCCTATAAATGTTATTCAAATAAAATAAAAAATAAAAATTATTCTAGAGACTGAATAAGTTATTGCATAGTTTAAATAATTAACTAGCCAGTCTTGGTGTATATTTTGTCCTTTATTAAAAGGTATAATTTTAGTATAAGGTATTAAAAGGTATAAAGAACAGGAGTTAATTGTGATATAAAAAAAAAGAAAACAAGCAAATTACGAGTCAAAACATTCACGAATCTTTTCTCCATCATTCCTGAGGTCAGGAGGATGCAATTTTAATCTTAATTAACTATGGATGATCTTCAGAAATAATATCCAAGGAAAAGTTTCAAAGGCTAAATAAAAAAAGATAAAAGTATCTTCAGAATCTTCTTCAGAGATTTCCTGCTGCATGGCAGTTGTCCAATTCCAAAAAGTCAGGGAACCTTTAGAGCAGCCTTGGATGAAGTGTGAAGAGCCGCAATCCAGAAATAAAACTGAACAGAACCACTGTATGTAGAAAACCTTTTCACTGTTAGGCCTGTATTGTTTTCTGATCTTTCCACCCAGGAAATATATCAAAGCCACCTCCACCTTAAATAGCCTCGTGTTCCTTCTTGTTACAGCCAGAGGGCTGGGGGGGGGGTTATTTATTTTTTTGCAGATGTGTAGTTGGGGACCATGAACATCATTCAGAATCAGCCTCCTAGACTTTCTAGCATCTAACAGCTGGAACATGGAAATCTACAGAGGTTTCATTTCAGACAGAGATAAACTGAAGCACTTTCTTCATCATTGTTTTGTCTGAGGTGTCTCTGAAGTCTTGATTTCAGGCTTGCTTGAGTTTCAAAGTCCTGCTCCACCTTTACCAGAACAAAAACAGATAATTGGAGCTGTTACTCAAACTCTGTTAACCTGCTCTTGCTGCTGCTGCATCAGATGATATCTTCAAATAGTACAGCAGGTGGTTTCTTTCTCTTCACCCCTCATTAACTGCCATCTAAGCCATAGGAACTGTCACGTTCAACATCTGTTGCATGCTTTCATGTGGCAAATTTCTTACACAAAATTTCTCCCATGAAAGACTGAAGACGCTACTTGGATAAGCAGTGAAATGTTTCAAACCCAAAAAAGAAATGAAGCCCTGTTGCCATGAGTAAACTCCCAGGCAACTCTTCTTGGATGACTAAGGGTGTCTCCAACCTTGGCAACTTTCAGACTCTTAAAGTTGCCAAGGTTGGAGAATCCCTGTTCTATAGTTAAGATTGTAATTGCATTTGTTCACTTAACATACATTTTTCTTTAACATACATTCAAATCATGGTTTGGTCACCTACAAATTTAGGATGCACATCCATACTTCCAGTTCTATGTAAGAATGGTCACTTTTTTCCTATCTACCCTTCCATTCTTAATCTTCCACTTTTAATTAGAATAAGAACAAAACCTACAATGGACATGGGTTGGAGGATTTCTATCCTAACCAGGGGATAGGACATTCAGAGTTTCCCAACAAATGATTGCTTAGATTCTGTTTGAACTCCAAACCTCTCTTTGTGACTCCCCTATTGTCTTCATCCCATCACAAGGTTTCTCCTAATCTTCAACTTTTCCTAATATAAGAAAAGCCCAGTCCATCTAGTCTCATTGTCTGGCCAGCAGAGAACAAATTTTTGCCCTTTTTCCTATTGACAGTTCTGTGGATAATTATTAAAACCAAACCAACTGATTTGGTTGACATGGAATCAATATTAGTTTAAATTCAAAATAGCATTGTACTGTTATCAATGGGATATTTTATAAGTATATCTGTTCTAGCAATCCTAACAACTTTGTGGCTTTAGTTCCAAAGTCAAAACTGTCCCAACAAAAAGAGAAATAAGGATTGAGAAATGTTTATATAGAGCAGTTCATCCTTGTGGTTGTCTTGAATCTAAAATTTAAATCCGATCTAAATTTAGTTTTTTGAAATAGTTTTGGTTTTATTTATTGTTGCTTTTTCTGTTTTTATGATGTTATTTCTGGGAATCATTTTCTGAGTCCAAAGATATGAAAACATAATAAATAAATATTAACCTCATTGCACAGAATGTAGATAATATGTGGGAAAGAGAATGAGGATCAATCTGATCAATCCACTTCAGTGAACATTACAAATGTAATCTACCATCTTGGTTCAATGTGGTTTAGTGGATTTTGGAAACTAGGGTTGAAAGAGAAAGTCTGGTTCAAAGTTATCCAGCCAACTATGTTTCAGGATGGAGCAGAACTTGTATCTTAGAGCATGTGCCTAGCAAAGAACTAATCTGTATTTCTCCTTAGCTGAGAGATTCAAAGCTCCTCCAGACTCCAAGCCACTCTTATTAATTCCCAGAGTTTGGGATTTCCTAAATTCAGGAATCACCTGCCATGTGGAAAAGTGAGGTGAATGCAATGAAATATTGCTCAGTCCTAAACAATAGATCTCAGAGGGAATGGAGGAACTGTTTTTGCCTTAATGACTTGTTAAATCAATTAGAAAATCAATACACATGCTATAAATTATCATCTTGGCTGGCCAAGGACATTAAAACATGGCTAAGATTCAAATACATTTAAATAAGTCCCATTAAAGTAAGGGCCTAATGCCAAGTGCATTCCTTCAAGGTGGAAAATAAAAATGGCAACAAAAACAGAAATATGAGCTATTTGTTGAATTTTGGATAAAATGACATTGTATTCATTTCAATTTCAAAGAAAAAGCCTTTTTTAAAAAAAAAAGAAAAGAAAAGGTAATGTTCTTCAGAACAATAGTTTGCTATCCTAAACAGTCCATACATATCACTATAATTTAGAATGTATTTTTCCAGAAATAGGATTCTCATTTTTTTTTTTTTGCTTGATGTATTTTATTTATGTATTAAATTTATTTTTTGTCTATCTCACTCTGGGGCTATTCTAGGTGGCTCCAGGTGCTGTCTTGAAAACTTGAAACCGCCCGCCCCCGCCACTGCATCGGTAGAGAGCTATAGAACTCCAGTGAGAGTTCTAGTCCTGCTCTAGGCACAGAATCAGCTGGGTGATTTTGAGCCAGACACACTATCTCAACCCTAGGGAGGACGCAATAACAAGCCACTTACAAAATCTTGCCAAGAAAACTGCAGTGACTTGTCCAGGCAATCACTAGGCGCCAATACATAGATACACAGATATCGGGAGGGGGGGAATAATAATTTAATATTTAAAAAAGCAAAAGCTGTTTAGCAATGGGGGAGGTGGGCTCTGCTTTATTGCAGACTGGATGTTCAAAGGTTTGGGATGCTATAATAATGCATTTCTGCTCTGGTCAGAGATTTAGCCAGATGATCTGCATTTTTCAACCTCTACATTATATGATTTTTGAATAAAATGGGGGTTATTAAGAAGACCAAAAAGACAGTAGAGAAACACGATATAAGCAAATGTACAATTTTTAAAAAATAATTTTCACCTGGTCAAAACAAAATGAGAGTTTGAATCCTAAAAATAAAATAAAAAATCCTTAGGAGGTAATCATGCTGCACTCATCCATTCCCTTGAAAGTAAATCACATAAGGATGCTGGGTGTTGCATTAAGACCTCATTCCAAGTCTGTCTTGCAATGCAAAAGGTTATAGCAGTGGGTTTTTTAAAAAAAGAAATGTAACACCTAAGACAGTGCCAAGGGATGATCAGGCGTATCCACTTGGACAGTACTAATCTATCTGGAGTGTAGGGGACTGGATCCAGACCAGCCTTCTTTCTTAGTGACAGCACCATCCACTGATTCAGTTTTGCCTGGAGAAAGATCACTACACCTGGCACAATATGTCCATTAATGTTGAAATCAGCCTTCTCCAACCTAGAATCCTTCAGGCTATTGGATTACACCTCCCATCATTCCACACCAGTCTGAGCACACTGAATTATTGGGATTGTAGTTCATCATATCCAGAAAGCTTCAGAATGGAGAAGGATACATGGTTGAAACTTCCTCCTGGGCTGAATAAAGTGGAGCCTGAAACATGTAAGTACCTGGCTTGCCATGCACGAATCCAGAAGCCATCCCATATTTGGAAGTTCAGCACAGCTGATGTCCCATAATAGGGAAGCCTGACAGGCTGTAAGATAACAACTTGTACGCTTGGAACTGAATACAAAGGGGGGGAGGGATCTCGCACAATAGCATCTCTGTTGTTCTCATTTGTTAGTTATTGTGTGGATTTCTGGTTGAGCTCAGAGGCAGAAAATTACAGTGGGCACTCTTCTAATCCATGGTTGGGGGAGATCTTCATGAAGTGGGGGTTCTGTCACCATGGCCCTTCTGATCATTGGACAACTCCTGAAGAAGCTGCAGAGCTACGTGAACAATAAGAACCAAACACAGTGCCTCCTTCACTAGGTAGAACATTGAGGGGATCACAACATGATCCAACATGATTCTGCGTCAAGTTATGCGACACAATAACAGCCACGTGAGAAAGAGCTGACAGTTCAGTCCGGGGAGGAGGAATTGACTGAAATGTTAACACAAATAATAGAAGGTGAGCTGCCCAGTTTATTTGCCTCAGCCAAGGTAAGTTTTCTTGCCTATATTTTGCTTCTGTTAAAGGTAGCACATGTTAGAAGGCTACGGGCTAGACTGTCCCTTGTCGCTTCATGGGTTGCAAATGCAAAGAATCCAGAGTTGGTGTAATAGGAGCAGAGCTGCTCAAGGCAGTGGAGTGAGTAAACACTTTGGTATGTCCTAAAGACATGGCCTCTGTCAGAGGAGCCCTCACCACACAGGAGACATTCCAGCAGCTGCCTCTTGATGGGCTTCTGTGTCACATCACAACTAAGGTGGAATAAACAAGCACATGCGAATGATTAAGGAGGTTGAGGGAAATAATCCCAAACTCGCAGCTCCTTCATTAAACCTTTAAATTTAAACTTGACTAAAATCTTTCATTCAACATTAAGCAGATTAATTTTTGATAGCAAAGCAAAAATAATTGCTCCTCAGAAATTAGCAGTGGATATTTTATATACATTGGATTCCCAATCTGTCACTTTCCATTCTGGATTCTTTTTCTCAGTATGAAATATTGCAGAGCAGCAATACTTCATGTCACCTGTAGGTCACCCTAATCTGGAAAAGCTCGACTGCAGTCTTGAAAGAGAGAAGCGATCAGAGAAACAAAGAAGGTAAGAAAGAGAATGGTGGCCCGACCTACTTCAGACTCCACTCCCTGATGGATTCACTCCTACTCAGAACATGGAACTCAGCACAGTCCACCTACAGTATCCCATTACTGCAACCTTGTGTAGTTTAGCATCTTCCTGATCTCTTCAACTGCAACTCCCATTATCTATTCTCAAGGATAAAATCTATGTTATTAAAAGGCGGGGGAACAGTTTAAATTCTTTATGATGTAGAGGAGTGAAGCCCAGAGTCCCATTGTTTTGAATTGGACAGCCTTATAACTCTTAAAAATAAATGAGTAAATAAGTAAACAAGCCAGCGAACAGGCTGTCCTAAGCTGGTTGAAGCTTATAATTCAAGAAAATTTCTCTAGAAAAGAAAAAGTCAAAAGAACCAGGTTTTTGATGGTGCTGAATTCACACATTGCTCTAACTAGTGGGTTCTTTTAATCATGATTGCTTGAACAAGCCACAATGGCTCGATTCACAGAACACACTATAGTATACTATAAAACTTGAGTTAGCAACCACAATATCTGGGTTCACATGGGATATTAAGCTATAAGGGGATTTGCTTGGCTTTGTCTTGGTGACTTCATCTTATATGACAAGTTGTACTGCTCAGATTTCTTCATCTTTACCACACTTGAACAATTAGGTTTTCTTTGCAATGTGTTGCTTGTGCCTTCTTGTAGCCCCACTGCCTCATTTATTTCATACCTGGAGTAGGGGAAGCTGGGAAGATGACTTGAGATTGGGCAGAACACAGGTGTTCTGACCTAAGCTTTTCAAAATCATGAAGCTGACTCCTCGTCCTGATAAAACCCCTTTTATTTAGTTTAAAATGAATTCCTCTCCACCAAAGTCCTGGCCAACAGGTCTTTCAAGAGAGTTCACAACTATCAGGGTTGGAGAGCTGCCAGGCCAATATCTTCCAAATGCTACTCTGTAGCAGACAATACTTGGCAGATCTTCACCCTAACGAATTGTTCCTTACTCTAGGCAGCTCTGCGCATGCGCACACTGGGAACAGGCTCCAACTGTTCTTCTGTCCCACTGATGTCCAACTCCAGAGGCAGCTGATAACTGTAAGATGGCCCTGGCCCCATCTCTGTCTCCGATGCAGAGCACTCATCAGAGCCTTCCTCAGACTCCAGGACTGGCCCATATTCCTCCCCAACCTCCGCACTGTACGAATCTGCCGCCAGCTCCACTGGCCGCTGGTGGGCCACAACAACAGGGACATCCTGAAGAGGGACTGAACTAACACCCGTTTGTTTAAATTAAATCCATGATTAATATGCCCCAGTTCTGAAGCAGTCCTTGCATTTTGATTAATGAGAAGACAAGCCTGCAAATTTGAAATGTGTTTATTTATTTATTTATTTATTTATTTACTTACTTACTTACTTACTTACTTACTTACTTACTTACTTACTTACTTA
>JANHGC010001887.1:143772-154421 GCA_027560395.1 Boaedon fuliginosus
AAGTCCACGCTTGCCGGCAAAGCCAGGTCTTCAATGCCTTGCGAAATATAGGCAAGCTAGGGATGGTTCTAATCTCCGCGGGGAGCAAATTCCATAGAGACGGTGCCACCACAGAGAAAGCCCTCGCCCGCGGCCCCGCCAGCCAACACTGCCTAGCTAACGGTATTCGGAGCAGCCCCTTTATTTAGACTTTGTAACCGGGGCCCAATTTGGGAGCAGATTAGTGTCAGGAATCTCTTCTTGTGAATATAATGCTCTAAATGGTCGTTTCCCCCCCCCCACTCCCTACAGAAGGAGATATAAAATAAGCGAGTAAAAGGGGTGGGAGGCTATCAGATGCCAAAACAGAGGAGAGTTTCTGGCTTGGGATACTGTTATCAATAGTTACCAGAAAAGTCTGGGGAACTTTTTTTTTTTTGTAGATGTTTGTATTGTTTCTTCAGGAACGTAAACTTTTCAATAGGATGCTCTGCTGGATTCTCTTTGTATAACTTAAATTCCCTAATCAATTTACTTTTAAACTCAAAACATTCTGTATCAAACCAGGGTTGAGAGGAGGCGGCCTCACCCTCTTTTTTTCCTCTGTTTCATTTCTGGGTGGAGAGCACCAGCTGGAGTAACTGCATCAATTGGGCAAACATCTGCAAAGGGGAATTCTTAGAGCTCTCACTAACTATGGTAGTATGGAGATGCAATGCTGCTTCAGACAGAAGCAACTGAGAGGTGTACTCACTAAGTTTCTGGGAGCATTTAATGCCGATCAGCCCTACTCTAGATCTGATTGCCAAACTGGACTGGGTTCTGTTTCCATAAAACGATTATCAAAAGGTGTTATGGCTGTACGTAAGAGATGATCACTGTTAGTTTATCAATTTACAATAATCCTGTTGGAAAACCTACTGGGATTATGTCCCCACAAACCCCATGAAAGGAAAATTTCCCAACCTCCATCATTCTCTTCCCAGGCTTCTCTCACTTCTGGACTTCGAATTTAAAAACCACTTGCAATCTGAATTCCTTTCAACTCAAATTTCCTTTTTTCCATCCTCCAGTTGACCGCTGTTCAATGCTAAAGACAACTACTACACCAGCTACTTTCTGTAGTCATTCCTCCTGACTCATCTGTTTTATCTCCAGCTCTCACCGCCAGTTAGTCTTGTCCTTTTCTCACTCACTGATACTTTCAAGATGAGGCTTCCAGGGTACTTCCAAGTATTTATAAACGTGAGGCAAGGCTTCTTCCTCAGCCAGAGAGCTGTCCCCATCACTACACATTCTTTCATGGTCCTTATGCGACCATTTGAATAGACAATGCTGCAGCTAAAGCTTTCTGTCCTTCACCAAGGTTCTGTGGAGCTACCCACTCACCTCCAACATTAAAAGGGAAACACTGCTTCACTTTTTCCCAGATCTGAAACTTCTTTACTATCCCCTATCCATTTCAAACTGCTTTTCATTTATACCCAATCCTTTCATAATCTGTCATGGCATTCTCCCCAATATCCCTCTCTTGTCTTCTACTCCCGTAAGGCACATGTGCCAGAGGTGGCATGCAGAACCCTCTCTGCAGGCACGCGAGCCATTGCCCCAGCTCAGCTCCGCCACGTATGCACATATGCCTCCCGCTGGCCAGCTGGTCTTTGGGTCTCTTCTGTGCATCCATGGTGGGTGGGGTACATGTGAGGGACGTGTGCGCATACACAGGGGGATGGTGTGCATGCACGGGGGACACGTGCGCATTGCATTTTAGGGGTTTTCTCTCACGCACACAAGTACTTTGGGCACTGTGTCAAAAAGGTTAGCCATTACTGTTCTACTCCATCGTATAAAACCCCACTCCAAAAATGTTTAATGATTCTAATAAAGGATAGTAGTTTAAAACATTAACTAATTCTATTTGCAACAACTATGTGTGTGTGGAACCTCATAAAAACCAGACTGGATGGAGCTCCAAAGTTCATCTAATGCAAACGCCTCTTAAATTCACATTGTCTACTCAGTGGAAAGCCCATATCATGGCATAATTATAGCAGCATCTTTCTGTTCTTCTTCCCAGCAGTAAATATTGAGAAATATGTGTTCTTGCCTGTGATACTAATGGTAATGTATAACTACCATGACTACTAGGTAGTGAGACATCAACAGTGAGAACAAAGTTCAATTTTCCCACTTGGCAATGAAGGTCAGTAATCATTTGCCCTCCTACAACTCATGCTGTATAATAAAGATAGTGAACAGATAAGAATTGTGTAAGGATTTCAAATGAAATGGGGGGCGGCAAGGCAGACAAAACAGAATATATGATTTAGGTCATAATTTGCAAGTATTTCACACATTAACTTAAAAAAATGGGAAATATTTAAAAAGGGGAGGTGCGTCTTTGGCACTGCAAAAGAAGAAAAGGTAGGTACTAGTCAAACTTTCCTTAAAGATTATATAACTAAAGATTATATAACTGGATCATTGCAGCTGCAATATAACATGATAGATGTAAGCATTATTTCCAATGACAGTCTTAATGCACATATGTTCCAATAGCTTGGTTTCAAAGCACTTTTAAAGATAAATACCAGCAGTTCAACTAAATGGATGATAAGCCACAAAGTTATGTAAGAACCTGAAAATTATGCACTAGGAACGTTTTAAAAAGCTATTTGAAGGCAGGAGGTTACTAGAGCATGGCATCTCTGGTTATGTTCCCTATAAGCAAGAATGGGCTTGATCGGGCACACCAGACTCAGCTGAGTTACTAACAGTGCTGACAAGACTTGTTTAAAAAACATGTCTTGAACTGCACATTTTATCTTTTAAGGGGACAGAATCCCCAAAGAGAACCATTTAAAATTAACCAACTCTCTCATTTAAACTGGATTTCAAACTATCGTTCTTTATCCTCGTTACTTCTTTCATGCATAAGCTCAACTCATCCATAATTTAACATGTGGCACACTGGAACGTCTGCAGAATATATGCCAGAGAAATCTATCACCATCTTCTACAATCTACTTGCCAAATAAGAATAGCATCATTGAAGCACTTTCCTTCCAATTCTCATCCCAGAAAGGATATCCAGAAAGGCATCACATTAAATGGTACTCAAGATTAAATCAGGCAAAGAAAAGTAAGCCAGTAGCATACTTTCTACCTGTATTTTGATATAATGCTATATCATTGGTGGGATATAACAAATGATTAAAATCCATAGCTTGCTTATTCAATCTTCTGAACACACATACAATTCAGATTTTCTCTGTCCTGCGGGAACCAGAACGCAAACATATGGTTAACTCTTTATAAACAATTTGTTATTTCACTTCTTGTGGGCAGTAAAAGCCAGAGCCCCATTATACATATTTGGCTGTTTGCCTAACTATAGCAGGCTCATGTAATTGAGGGCAAAGTAAAGAGATGCACAATCCCAACTAAGGTAATCTTATAGGTTGTCCTTGGTTAATGACCACTCATTCAGCAACCAGTGCTGAACCAGTGATACTTATAATCAGTCCTCAAAGTTGCAGTTCCTTCCAGCACTCTCGAGGTTATTGGCACTTGGCACCCAGCTCACAATTATGATGTGATGAGTACTTTACACATTTTACCTGATTGCATTTGCAACCTTCCCTTTTGGCTTCCCTCAAGCAAAGTCAATGGGGAAGGTGACAGAAAGGGTTATAATATACTTCAGTAAGCCTCACACACTGCAGCATCTTTTTCTCTGGCTAAGGCATCATGGCACCTCCCATCTGTAGCAACCACCTGCACTCTCTTTGACCAGGCAGTAGCCACCCCCAGTCCCATCTGTGGCAGCGCCGACCCTCTGGAACCAGCTCCCTGTGGAGATCAGGACCATCCCCACTCTGCTGGACTTCCGCAAGGCCACAAAGAGCGCCTGGAAATGATGTGCCCCCCCCGATGTATGATTGTGGTTAGATTATTATTTTTTACATGTATTTTATATTATTGTGAGCCGCCTCAAGTTCCCCTTGACCAGGGAAGAGAAGCGGGGTATAAATTTAATAAATAAATAAAATAATGCTCACTCATGCACTCTGGTACACCTTTGTACACTTAGCAGCAATCACCCTTGGCTTCACCACATTGTGTCACATCTCAATGGCCACAAGTATACCTTCATGCACTTGACAGAACTTATTCCCAACTCAGCTGCACTCACATGCATTCCAATCACCGCTCTCATACCCTTGCACATCTGGCAGCAGACACTCCTGGCCCCACCATGCTGGGCCCCACTGGCCACTCATGCACATCCTCCCATTCATCAGCAGCCACCCCCAACCCTGCTGCACTCATGCCACACCAGCCATGCCATGCCATGCACCTTCACACCCTGGCAGCAACCACTCATCTACCCACCAGCCTGCTTGTGAGCCACCTGGGAACTGACTGTCAGTTTCCTCCCAGACTTTGTAGAAAGCTGGCAGGAACTTTGAGGCAGCCTTCACTGAACAATAGAAATGGGGAATGTCGGGATTGCCATGTCTAAGCAATGTGGTTGTGTGACATCGTGCTTAGCAATGGAAATCCCAGTACCAACTTGCCATCATAACCTAAGGACTAGCAATAGCACTTAAACTTATATACCACTTTACAGTGCTTTACAGCCCTCTCTAAAAAGTTTACAAAGTCAGCATATTGCCGCCAACAATTTGGAATCTCATTTTACCCACCTCGGAAGGATGGAAGACTGAGGCAGCCTTCAGCCTGATGAGATTCAAACTGCCAAATCTCAGGCAGCCGGCAGACAGCAGAAGTAGCCTGCAGTACTGCACTCTAACCACTGCACCACTGTGTACCATGTACAGCACCTGTACATGCTAGCTTATCATGATCTGCATACTGCTCCCACATTTCCCTCAGAGATCAAAAGTCAGTTATACAAGAGATCTTTCTCCAGAATCTATCTCACTCCAAACCAGCCTAAAATAAATCAAGGTCATTTTAAAAGAATCAAAACTCCTTTTATTTAGCAATTACATAATATTCATTGATCTACACAAAAAAATTGTGAAATGGAATAATTGAGAACAGAATAGATTCAATGAAGAGCGATGCATTCTCTTTTTACGAAAATTCTGCCAATTATATTGGGGTCAACTAAGATATTATTTGATATTTGCAAGCACGGACTGATCAGACATACTGGTCTGGCATACAATGGAAATCTTAAGCATGATCTCTCACAAGTTAAGTCCTGCAGAACGCAATAGAACACCCTATCTGAGAAAGTGCTTAGGACTGTAGTCTCAGAGTCAGACCTAAAACAAAAACTGGATGAAGCAGCCAGACCTAAGATACATAGAACAGTATTAATTTCCTTATTGGAAAATGAATTACATGTACCTAATACAATTTCTTCTGCCATAGTCAATTACATTTAATCAATGCATTCTTTTTTTAAAGTGAAATGACTGATCTATATTTCTTCTTGGCAAAATGAACAGAGTTACTGGCTTCCAGGGAAGGACAAAGCTGCTATATTTTTGGCAGTTGTGATGAAGATGGAATTTTTGTTTAACACAGCTTGGCAGCCAAGGTTGAGAAAAAGTACACCTGAAAAGTTAAAGATACAAAAGGCTTGCAGATGCAGCTTTTCTCAGTCAAACTTATGCAACTATTAGAGGTACAGAACACATATCACCGTAATAAATGTGAGTCACTTGCTGAAACACAGCCAGTTTAAAGCTTAGTATTGACCAAAATAACTGAAATGCCAGTTTTCACTGTTTAAGTGAAAAAATTAAACGTTAATAATTAAAAAGTAATTGCTGAGAAAGACTACTACACCAAAGTATGTGGTTAAAATGGGATCATTTATATATTTATTTTATTTAGATCTTTATTTAGATCAGCTCAAGGCAGCATACATCCCAGAGTCCTACAGTAGTTGGGCGGCCTATAAATGTAAATAATAAATAAATAATCTAAATAAATATCTAATACTCCTGCCTCCTATTTTTTTCACCAACAACCCTGTGAGTTGGGCTGGGCTGAGACTAAATAACTAAATCACCCAGCCAGCTCACATATCTAAGCCCAGCATCTTAACCACTACACCAGAGACTCTCTGTTTAGGAAATCACCGAAGGACTGGATCTGTTTCTAGATTGAGAAGCCCATTGAAAGTCAAAGTTATACACAAAATTATCAAGGAAACTTTGATTACTAAAAATCCATAATTCATTATTTAAATTGATTAAACTATTTATTATGGTTTATAGACTAGAGATCAGAACAGATAAAAACACTCAGTAAATATACAATTAAAAATTCTAGTATAAAATAATAAATAACAACTAAAATCTATAATAAAATCCAGTTTATCAATTATACATGGTCTAACTCTACTACAATTACAATCCATAAACTGTGTGGCCAGCTGTAGGTTCAACGCTAAAAGGGAAAGGACTAAGCAGTGCAAAGGATTCGCCATGTTTGTTATATAATATAACAATGGTGGAGAAGACACGTGTTTGCTACGAATCCCCAGTGCTGCTGCACTGAACCTGGCCACCTGCGCTGTAGTTATGGACTGTTCATCCTTAAACAGCCACTGAAGATAGGTAGCATCGGAGTGGCCAGGATACCTAGCAGTTATTAGCAGAATATGTTTTTTCCTAATCTCTGTGTAAAAGGAACATCTAAGGAGCGCGTGACCCACAGTCTCCACCTCTCCCGCAGGAACAAAGTCTTTCCGTCAATGGTATCCTTTTATACTTTCCGAACAGGACGGCCGATGGAAGCGCATGGCACCATGTGAGCGAAAATGCTTTCTGGTGTTTGCTGATTCCAACTGATTAAGATAGCTGGCAGGAGCAACAACACATCTAATGGCATCTGGAGCCAGAAACAGCAGAGCTTTCCCTAAGTCCACCTGCCTCTCGATGTCCTCCACCCTTTGTCTCAAGGTTTGTCTTGCTAGGTCATAGTCTACCTAGAGCAGAGGTGTCCAAATTTGGCAACTTTAAGACTTGTGGACTTCAACTCCCAGAATAACTCAGCCAGCAAAGAACATTTCTGATCATGGTGTTTGTATGCATTAACAATTGCTTCTCTTTATCTGATTAGATTCTAGGACTGCCCAAATGCCATGTGACTCACATAGTTGGCACTATGGTCACTCCCATAGCTGCACAATACAATGTGTCAATGTCTTTTAGCTAATTCAAAGCTTCCTTATCTCTTATCCTTAAAAGCGGCTTCTTGGGGATGTATTGATGGCACTTTTCATTAATATTATACATAGATTGGATGCATTGCAATGTTCAATCAGAACTTCATGTACCTTATCCAATGCTAGGAAAATACATAATGGGCATAATTAAATATAGCATTTATAGCTGATCACAATACTAATGATATCTGTTCAGACTCAACAGAATAAAAACACAAAGTGATATAAATCAAAAATTCTTACAATAAAATGATTACAAATGAAAACAAAATATAAGAATAAAACTATCACCAAACAGCACTAGGAATATTTTTCTAAATAATCCCAGAAGAGAAAACAATGTAACACTGCTTTTCACCTTCAGTTCCAATTAAGATCAGTTAAAAGAGGAAACACTTTTTATAGGCCTTTAAAGTAAGGAGGAACATTGTCCATGGAGGTTGCGATGGGTCAAACACGACTTCGCAACTAAGAACAACAAAAGTAAGCCTATACTTGCTAAAAAAGACATAGATAACAGACTCAGAAAACCCCATAATAGACACAGTCTCTAGATTAGTTCAAAGGATTTGAAAAGAACTATTTAGGCAAGAAATAGCATCTTTTGAAGTTCTTCAGAGGTTCAGCACCATTTCCCCTTAACAAGATCAAACATTCTTACCACACCAAATGTGTTAAACAGCTGACAAATGCAAATTACACATCCAACAACTGGCCATTGCTCACTACAATGTTAGATTGCATCAATGTAAATGTAGATTCCAAATTACAGAATATGACAGTTTAAATTAAGTTTGCATGATCAATCCCCATTTCAAGCGTTATAACAAAACTGGAACAGCAATAATCAGAATGACAATAATCAGATTTCAGTCCTATGAAAATGCACGGAAGGGACTAGGACTGTTTAGCTTTCTGAAGAGAAAACTGAAGGAGAATAGGAGCAGCATTCTAGAGTGCAAGGCACAGAATAATGATACTTACAGGAAAACAGATTCTAACTGAATGTTAAGAAAAGCTTTCAAGACAAGAGCAGTTCAATGATTAAATCAATTACAAGTATGAAAATCAATTATGCTGCTCCCCTTGGTTGGATAGTTCAAGCAGACAGCAACAGCTATCTGTGGGGGATATTTAATTTGGATTCCTTGACTAAGTAGGGGATTCGTTTCAATTGTCTAAATGGCCCCATTCCAACTTTGTTTTTTTAATCAGACTTATCAAAAAGGAATTGTTTAAATGGCATCTAATATCCAGCAGCCTTCTTTTTTGGAGTTTATAGCTGTTCTCCAAATTGTTTTATCCTACCTGTAGCGGAGACTACTTGGAGACTATACAATTTTTCTGAAATTCCACTTGCTGAAGTTATATATAAGAGCGAGAAGCTGTAGTAGCTGAAATTGCCGCAGCTGAAGTCGCCTGACGATGACGAATGTGACGAAACGTTGCGTTGATATTCTCAAGCCTACACGGGAAAAGACCCAAAATTCTTTGCCCCCTCTTTGGCCTCAAAAAAGGGGGGAAAGGGGACCCCTCCAACAACGGCAAAAATCGCTAAAATCTGCACTGCGCATGCGTTCACACAAGCGCAGTACAGCCCCTATTAATTGAGGTGCTGTCCAGCAGGAGATGTGAGGCGCCAGCCATCAGGAAACGGAGAGCCGATGGGTGGGAGCCACAGCTGCTCCACTAAGCAACAAGTGATTTGTGCAGAGCCCTGAAGCCACTGGCAACAGCTGATTTTTGCCGCTCTCAAAGCAGGGCAGTAGCGACGCACTGCTGCTGCCAGTAACTCCATGGCACTCTGCTCATCCATGCTGCAATATACATTCCCAGGGCTGCTAAACACAGCCCACAGGTGGCTGGTGTCTTCTGCAGCCAGGCTGTCAGCACCTGTCGTCATTCGCTTCGTAGGGGAGGTTTCGGGTAGGAAGACTCTCCTGAGGCCTCCAAGCATCCCAGACATTGCCCGGGGCCCTCCAGCAGCAGTGTTCCAAACAGGTCAAGGCAACACATGTCACCCCTACTCTCCCTGCCCATGCAGCCCAGGAGGAGGAGCAAGAGGAGGGCATGCGGGAGACACCTCTCCAGGGTACACAATCGCCCTAATCCCGCTCCTACGTTCGTTCCTTCTTTACTTTCTACCACCCTGAACAACTCCTTTTTCAGCCTCCAAAATGGAGGGTGGTGGCTAAAACTACATGGAGACAGATGAGAAAGAGAGAGATACAGACAGACAGGGATGTGAGACAGAGAGGGAAAAAAACCCTGAGCAAGGCCGGGTAATCAACTACTTTGCTATATATCACATGCACTCATTTTTCCTACTTCATGGAAGAAATTATGGATATTTTAGTACACGTGGTACAGTAGCAACAGTAAGGCCGTGCGGCACTTTGGATATACAAGATAAAGGGGACTCCAGAGCTTTCTGGGTGTTTATATATCTCCTCTCAACATGCAGCATGCAGCTGCCCCCCAAAGCATCACTGAAATCCTTTGAAAACATATTTGATTGAAGGAGCTTCTGATGTGTTCTCCTTTGTTCCTAGAACTTCCCAGCCAGAAGTTCTCATATCTTGAAAGTTACTGAGGTTGAGAAATACTGGTCTAAACCAACTTTTCCCCTTTTAGTTCAAAGTACTGCCCACCCTAACAGGTTCTGCTAATTTACTTGCAAAACAGAGGTGTTCTTAAGAAATAAACAATGGAGAGGAATCCAATGGATATTTTGTCCCAACATAGAAAACATCCTCCAGATGTTATTGAACTACACCTCATCCCTCAACATTAACCATATTCACTAAGTGAGATGGGCTCTTTGGAAGACCTGGAAGATAAAGAACTGGATGGTTTCTGCCATGTGGATTAACAGATATATATAAAAAGAAAGAGCTAACAATCCTTCCTTATTCCCACCGTGTTTAGCTTCAACAGTTATCTCAAAACATTGCTGCTTGTTAAAGCCTCAACAGAATCATATTTAGTTTTATATTTAGCCTTTCCACTAAGGAAAATGCTAGAATGGCTAATAATAATAAAGAGTACAGATAAAGTAAATCTACATTATAAAGACAAAAGGAAAATAATAATTACTGGGGAAGAACTACAGATATTTTTTGTAATACAGATTTTGAATATTTGCATTCTCAAAATATTTCACCGAATGCTTCTTCTTTCTGCTTTAAAAATACTCACCTAAGAAAATGTTGCAACTTTCATGGTATACAAAACTATGGTAAAACCGTTAGTTACTGTTTCGACACTAAACATACGAAGTGTGGTCTGTGGTTGTATGTATTACCTCAAGCTTAACAGTAATTTGACATTATTTTGAATATTAATTTTATTTATTTATTTATTTATTTGACTTATATCCAGCCTCTCTTCACCACTTCTGGGAACTCGAGGCGGCCACATAATACAAAAAATACAATGCCTAATACAGTAAAAATTC
>JANHGC010001889.1:13975-25422 GCA_027560395.1 Boaedon fuliginosus
TAAAAAAAAAAAGCCTAAGACGGAACCTTCTGGGAGTTCCCTTTGGGTGAAGAGAGGCGGGGTATAAATCTAATAAATGAAATGAAATGAATGAATGGTAACCCCAGTACTTACTTTCCTCCATGTAGACGTCATACCATTAAGGACCCCTCATCGAGTATGGTTTGTCAGCCAGTTACCAGTCCATCTGATGGTGATTATGTCTCTCTTGCCTGATTTTCTCCCAGGATTGTGCGGCTTCAAGATGAATTGGTAACTTTGAGGCTGGAATGTACCAATCTTTACCGGAAAGGTCACTTCTCCTCCCCCTCCTCCTTGGACTTGGCCCAGCCTTCCTCCCTGAGCACTAGACACTTGAAGACGGAACCTTTGCTAAAAGGAACAATTGCCCCTCCTGCCTCGACCTCCTGGATTCGGAAGCCAATGACCCGCATGGAGTTGGTGGCCATTTCATCCTCTGAAGACGAGGGCAGCCTCCGCTTTGTCTACGAGCTGCTCTCCTGGGTAGAGGAGATACAGGTGCGTTGCCTGACGGGAAGGAGAGGAGGACATCAGGTGATGGGTCTGGGGGTGTTCAGGCAAAGTGCTGGACTAGGTCACTTGCTGCTCTTGTGCAGCATGATAAATGGGCTAGTGTTTCAGCTTGGTTAGATTTTTTTGTGGCTTAGTTTGTTGTATGAACCCAGTTCATGTCTAGAATGGTGTCATTACAGACTTCGAAAATGGGTCACTTCAGTCACCAGATTAGGTATGCTGTATGAGCCCAGTCTGTGGGTGTACCATTTAAAAAAAAAGTTACTAACATTCTAAGATTCCACAAATAATTTTTTAAAATGGTTTGATTATTTTGTCTATAAAATCTAGATTACGGAAGTCTAATAAAAGTCATGTTGTCTTATTAAGAACAGCCTTGTACAAAGTAAAGAGAAAGTTTTCTGGAGAGCCGAATCTATAGACCACTAAAACGCTCCTGTTTGTCTGGGTGAAATGTTGCATCATGGGTAATTCTTTCCGAGCCCGGGACCCTCCAGTGGGTGAACTTTCAGAATGCACCTGGAACCCATGACCCCCCCCCCCAAACTGAAATTTAGCAAATGTTATAAAACATGTTATGACATAATACAAAGCGTTACATTTCCTGTGGTCGAGCCTTGATGTTTTGACTGTGCTACACAGTACAGCATGGGCTACTTTCAAGGCAGGGGAACATCGGAATATCTCCCTGAATCCTGAAGAACTTTCCCTTAGAAGCTCTGCTGTGGTTGGAAGCGTTGGGCTTTCTGGGAAAGATCTCTCTCGGAAACGACGACCCGAAGGATCCCAAGCAATCTGACTTTTGGAGCTGCTCTTTTTATACGCCCCAGAGAGATCAGAGAAAGAGCAGAGAGGGGATTTTCGTTTGTACCGCTACAGCGAACCTGGAACACAACACAAGTAATCCAGTTTGCCTTGAAAAACGTTATTTGGTCAATTTATTGGAAAAGTTAGGCAAATTTGGGAAAGATCTCCACTGATCGTTCTTTCTATTGCCAAATGTTGTAAATAGTTAGGATTTTTTTTATGTTTAAAAATCACTTGGAAAAGACAGTGCAGTAGAAAGAAAGGCTATTGTTCAGCAGAACCTTTTTTGTACGAATTGCGGATGCTTTTCCCCTGCACTGAGAGGTGGCTCCTTTTGATGGCTTTTCAGATGAAGCTGGAACGATCTGAATGGGGGAACGACTTGCCCAGTGTGGAAGCCCAGCTGGAGGTTCAGCGCCAGGTCCACAGTAGCGTGGAAGGCATGGGCTCCAGCGTGAAGGAGGCCAGGATGTACGAGGTGAGCAGGCCCACCTGGCTCAAGGTGGTGACTTTGAGGACGCCGGAGGCAAAGGGGGGGTTATGTTTGCCCCGTTTTCAGAGCTGAGAACATTTTTAATTGGGTTGGTTTTCTCTACAACATGGTAAGTTTTTTCTTGGTCTATAGCAATCACAATAACACTTAGACTTATATACCGCTTCACAGTGCTTTTATTAGCCCTCTCGAAGCGGTTTACAGAGCCAGCCTCTGGCCCCCAACAATCTGGGTCCTCTTTTTACCCTCTTCGGAAGGATGGAAGGCTGAATCAACCTTGAGCCTGGTGGGATTCAAACTGCCAAATTGCAGGCAGCCGGCAGTCAGCAGAAGCAGCCTGCAGTACTGTGTTATAACCACTGCGCCACCGCAGCTATAAGTACCGCACCTCATCATCGTCTTAGTTCTCTGGATAGCATTGACAGCCAGTGCAAAAACCTCAAAAGATACTTATCACTAAGTATCGCGCTTGGCTTTTCACTAGGAGGCTCCAGTTGGAACCCAGATGTTTTTGTAGTCCATCTCTCCATCTTACAGCAGGTCCTCTGAGTAGGCGAGTCTAGTGGTAGGACCACCATTATGTCACTTTTGTATCCGTCCGTCCTCAGGCAAGCATCCAAAGTAGCTTGCCTTTTCCCATGTCTGCTTAACGTGCTTTTTGGTGGCATCTTTTAAGTTAGTCCATCATCAACCTGATTTCTAATCTCTGAGTTAAGCATTTGTATTTCTCTTGCTTGCTGCATTTCTTTGAGTTTTTCTACATCTGAGTTCTATTCTACACTTTATTCTGAATTTAGCTACATAAAGAATGCAGTTCTGTTTACAGGAATGTATGAGTTTTTTCTGGGCCCTGATGTGCCTTTGACCTCGGTGTCATCAGAAGCTACCCTCCCCAAAGACTGGGGACAGGGCGGGGGGAGCTAAAGTCATTCATTTGTGTTTAAAGGTATTTGAAACAAAATGTAGCTAATGTGATTACTGTCTAATCCTAAATGTAGCCACTTCTGTCCTATTAATATTTTGAAATGGTGGAGACATTCCCCTGAGGGCCACGCCCTTACGAAGCAGCCTGTGCTTCTTTGGCACTGCTGCTCAGCTCTTTGATTCGGTGGCCGAGACGGGATCCCCGGCATCCCCCAACGCCCGTCTTCTCCACCACCGTCTTCTCCACATCTGAGAAGAGGGAATGGCCCTCCTCCAGAACTGGCCTTTCCCCTCCGAGGGAACCTGCTGAATTACTGGCTGGGTTTGTCCAATAATCTAGGCCCCAATGAGGTGGGATGGTTCCTGGTTCCCCCTGTGGTAGGAACTCCTCCGTTCCCTTCGCACGTTGAGAGAATGGGAAGGAGTAGGAAGGCTCTCTAGTTGATTCTGCTGCCTTGGAGCTGGAGGAAGAGACCGTGAGTTCAAAGGCGAGCCTTCCTACCAGGCCTGCCTTTACTCCAGGTCCTTATCTCGGGGACAGAGAAGACCCAAAGCTGCTGGGACTTTTCCTCAAAGAAAGAATCAAGAAAAGGAAACGGTTTGGTTTTTCACGGTGCAAATTGGCCTCTAGAGCAAGGAAGGTTCATTATTTTCCTCGGCTTTCCTTTTGCTTAACATTTTTCTGAACCTCTCGAGGGTCACAGAATCACCATAGGGGGACTGCCAAAGAGGGTAGCACCACAACACTGGCCTGATTAAAAACAGTTTATGAGTTTGCTTATTTCTTTGCAGACGCTGAAAGGCGGGTGTTAAAACACCCACCTCAATGCTCAAATACAGTCTGAGTATTTAAGGAGGCAAAGTAAAACAAGCAACCCATAGTGCTGAAAGTGACTGGCATTGATGGGTGATCCTGAAGGACATTCTGGGTTCTGCCTGTGGGCTGCAGGTTGCCCACTTCTGCCCTAACTGGACTTGAGCTGCGCCATTTATTAAATTGTGTTGAGCCCATTGTGTGTAATTTGAAAAGAGGGGGGGAGGAAGAGTTTCAAAGAAGCCATCACGTCTGGCATGTGCATTTCCAACTATTGTAGCATTATTTTTAATCAGCTCTTTTTGTCCTCTTCTCCAATTAGGGCAAAATGTCTTCTAATTTCCGTGCTAGCTACACTGAAACCCTGGGGAAGCTGGAGACGCAGTACTGCAAGCTGATGGTGAGTATCTCTGGCAGGTTTCTTTCCGGGCCCAAAAGGATGCCTGGAAATGTTTGCAAGTTCCTAAACCTTCTGAAGCCCCAACAGAAGTGCCAGCGCCAGCAGAGGAGAATCTCTGGAGCTCAAGGTCGAGCTGTGGGGTCCCTGGTGCTCCCCAAGCTCGGTCGTTTTCTTTCAGACCTTTCATTACACAAATGGGCAGCATGCAACACGAGACAGCCAGGTCACATGACAGACAGCTATGCGACTTTGAGGCCATCGCCTGGAGACGATGAGTCCTAGCGCCACCTTAGCTATGAAAGCCGCTTGGGTGACTTTGGACCAATAACTCCCTCTCAATCCAACCCACCTCACAAAGTTGTTGTGGGGATAAGAGTTCAAGGAAGGAGTATTAGGTATGTTTGCTGCTTTGAGTAATTATAACGCAATAAAGGTGGGATAAAAATAAAATAAATACATAAATATGATATAAATAAATAAACAATAGACCAGGCCAACTCCAAAACCACTAGAGGATTTCTGGAAGCCTGGTGCTCTGCCAAATTGGCCATCAATAGACACACAGGCATAAACAACGTCTACATACTGTGGAAAAAAGACAATCAACTAAGCCAAAAAGGGAACAAAAGAGCCCAACACCTCCCCCCCATCAGCAATCAACACCCAGATGATCATAGATCCAGTATTAACATCAGGCCAACAATCAAGAAGTAAGCAATATCCCACTCAAGGAACTTCCAGACAGGCTAAGAGTAATCCGCCCAATCAAAGAACCTCCGAATCCGCCCACCCCTAACAATTGTTCCAACTAACCAACTCCAAACCAATAAACTCCAAGAGAAGCATTTCCTCAAAGTTCCATTTTATTAGAGTTGTCATATTGGCGCATCTGGGGAAAACCCGAATCCGAGAGTTCTGGGTTTTCCCTCCGTAGCTGAAACTCCAAAACCCACCCCCTGCACCCATCAGTCCGTCCCATGGTCCAATCACCAGTCGCCCCAACTGCAGACAGTCCTTCAAACCCTCCTATCCCAGGTGCAGGATGGCACAGCCTTGACTCAGAAGAAGATGTCTAAACTTTCATCTCTCTAAAATCCCCCCTCCCAATTTCCCAGGCTCAAGAATGTGGCAGCATGGAAGCTTCTAAGAAGAAATGGCTTCTAAAGCTGACACCAATGCTGACAGGGCAAGCCACTAAAATATAGAGGGAGAGCAAACCCCACCCTTTAGTAGCACTGATGATGTTACCTAGTTGGGCAATGAAACCCCTGGAAGAAAACCACCAAGCTCAGAGAGCACCAGGGACCGTTCCTCTCTTCCCTGAGCTACAAATATTCTCCTTTATCGATAAACATCTTCAAGTGCTAGGACTCCTTCTGGTGCTTCTTATAGCACTAAAAATGTTACCTAGTCAGGTGACAAACCATTTGCAGGAAAACAGCCAAGCTCAGAGAGCACCAGGAATGCCACAGAAATGCCAGCGTCTTCTTCCCTCAAAGGGCATTTCTGGGTGTGCCATCGGTCTTGCCACAAGGACAGATGCCTTGCTGGGGCCTCTCATCACCTCTAGAGACGATGCACTCAGGAGCTCATTTGCTGCTTTGCTCAGGTTCTCATTTCAATGCATTTCACCATCAGGTTGGGCAAAGAAATTCCACACGAAAGCCAGGCGCTGTTTTGCAAGCATTCGTATTTACTTTTCCCCAAATGTGGCATTTCTGAACATCCTTTTACTAATACATGTGTGTGCATTTCGTTCGCATCATGCAGGAAACCACATTGCACATTTCTGCAATTTTCAAAAATTTTGCAGTTGGTGCCTTTTTGTTTTCTTAGTTTACGGAGGACAGTGAACAGAATGAACAGCTTGCTGGATCTTCTGTATTTTCTGTGCTAACAAGTGCTAGGCAGGGTTTATAAACCAGTTTTGTAAGAATGATTTTCTGTGCTCACAAATAAGACATCTAAGAGGAGAAATCGCCTGAATGTCATGAAATGGGACATAATGTGTCATCTTTATGCAGGAGACATCCAGTTTCCGACTACGCCACCTCCAGAGTTTGTATGAGTTTGTATCACAAGCGACGACGGAGTTGATCTGGCTGAATGAGAAGGAGGAGGAAGAGCTCGCCTACGACTGGAGCGACAACAACCCTAACCTGACGGCGAAGAAGAATTACTTCTCGGTGAGTAGAAAGACCTTGCAGCCACCGAAGGAGGTTGCCTGGCCTTCTTGGGTCTTCTGGAGGTCAAGAGAGGAGATCTGGGAGGCTGGCTCCGTAATCACAGTTTCATATTTGTAAGAAGAGAGTATGTTGGTCTTGACAGCCAAAACTCGGAAAGAGTCTAATAGCCTAGTTTTATTATCAGTCAAAGGCTTTGATAACTAGCATGTGGCTGACTGTAAAATTTCTTAAACATGCTACCAGACCCTTCCTGACATTTCTCAGTGAAGGTAGTACTTAGAAGAAGTTATATGTCCATGGAGAGTCTCCATCATCCAGGTCCTGGTTGTCCCAAAGGTGTTTTTTGCAAGGGGCAACTGGACTTTCTGTTTTTTCTTTGAAAACGTTTCGCTTCTCATCCAAGAAGCTTCTTCAGCTTGGACAGGATGGTGGGGGATGGAAGGATGTCTGTTCCCTGCAGACAGCTGGTCATTTGCACCCTTTTAGAGGGTCGTTGAAGCACTTGGAGGTCTATCTGTATCCTGAGTGGTGCAGATGGGTGTGGAGCCTTCTTGGAACTGCTGAAAGGACTGTGTTGTACACCAGAGATTATGTCTTATCCCTCCCCCTCTGTTGAGAGAGGGCTGTTCAGTTTGGACCTAGATGGCCTCTTTGACTCGTCTTTCAAACCAGCAGTCCTCTCTGTCCAAAATGTGGACTTTGCTGTCTTCAAAAGGGTGGGATTTGTCTTTTAAAAGCAGGTGGACTGCTGAATCTTGTCCTGATGGGTTTGTTCTCCTATATCATGCCATACGTTTATGGTTGTTTTGTTTCCCAGATCTGCACATGCCTCACTGCATTGTACTGCATAGAAGAAATTACATTGCAGTGTTGCCTTCCAAAAATTTCTTAGATTTTGACCTCCAGATGATGCTTCCTAACTTGCTGTTTCAGACTTTATACAGGCTGAAAATCTTTTGGGTGAAATCAATTCTAAATTATTTGTCTAGTCCTGATGTTTTCACCATGATCCTAAACTCTGACAATCCCACCTAACTGCAGAACCCTATTGCCACAGCATTTTCAAGACAGAACCGTCTTGCTTCTCTTAGAAACCTCCAAAGAATGCAGAAAATCTTGGGACGGCTGTTCCAAAGTTGGATAACTCTTACCACTTGGACGCTTTCCTTGATTCCAGTAATCTCAGCCTCCCAGTCACTTGGAAATATGTTGAACAGCAGCAGGCATGGAAGGGATCCCTCCCTTTCCTCCCCTTGGCCCCAGGCCCTTGGGGCAGGCCTCACTGGCCCAGCTTGCTTACCAACTTGTAGCGTAGTCCAGGCTCCCTTCTGCCACCTCCTTTGCTCGAATCTCCCGTGAGACCCGGCTGCATGGAAGGGGTTCGAGGCCCTCAACGTTTTCATAATCGGCTAAGCTGATCGCTCTCTGGTGATAATCAGGGATGATATCACTGAAAATCACTAACCCAATGTTAACTTTTGTTTTATTTTAGTATTCTTGCCATCACATCTATGAATGATTCTAGTGGTTTTCAGCCTGTATTGTTTCCTTTTTTTTAATGAGGAAAACAAGGGTGTCCACCAATTTTTTAAAAATGTTTAAGATATTGTTTGAGTTTTCTTCAAAAAGGACACGAAAAAATTACCTTATTACTGAATGTTGATGTAGATGTTGAAACGTGTCCTTGCCTGCCTCATCCCTAATCTCATAGCTGGCCCCTTTTTGGAACGCAGCCTCTGCACACCCCAGACACCCAGTTATGCTCCTCCTCAGCATGAAAACCCAGGCCCTCCTGTTCAATTCCCCAGTGGGGGCTTGCCATCTTTCTAAATCTCTCCATGTGCCCGACTTGTC
This sequence comes from Boaedon fuliginosus, assembly GCA_027560395.1. NCBI lineage: Eukaryota > Metazoa > Chordata > Lepidosauria > Squamata > Lamprophiidae > Boaedon > Boaedon fuliginosus. Next base: position 21,988 of record JANHGC010001889.1, read on the forward strand.
CTTGGCCGCGAGGCGCCCTCCCTCTGCTTTGGCCATGGAATCACCGAAGTCCTTGGCGTGTCCCCCTCCCAGGAGCTGGCAGAAGAGCTGGAGGAGAAGCAGGACGTCTTCCGCGCCCTGCAAGATTCTGCCGAGCTGCTCTCATTGGAGAATCACCCTGCCAAGCAAACAGTGGAGGTAGGGCATGGCCGGGAGGGGCTCCTATTGGCTTGGGAATGTTCTGGGAGGGGCTTAGGCCAGGCCAGGACTTAGGATGGCTGGTGAGCGTCTCCTCTTTGGGGAGCCTGTTCCATCTTCCACTCCCGTGTGAATACCTGTTTGATCCATGGATGAGTTGATAGGGTGCCTATATAATAAAGCAATATATTGGAGCCCCTCTGCATCAGGCAACATACTAATAATTTAAACAGAAATAGAAAGCAATGGTTTTGTGTTCTGGAAGAGTTTCCTTTCTGGAACTGGGCATATAGTTGTGGGAAGTCCTTTGTTTGAAACAACGGTTTCTTTAGTTTTTCCCAGCTTCTGCTGGGCTGGGCTGGGCATTCTTGTCCTTCAGCACAGCTGTGGTTCTCTCTTCCAGGCCTACAGTGCTGCCGTTCAGACGCAGTGGCACTGGATCAAGCAGCTCTGCTTGTGTGTGGATCAGCACTTGAGGGAGAACACCGCCTACTTCCAGGTAGGGCAACCCAAGGAGGGCTGGGAGTCCCCAGTCAACCCGCACATTCACAGTGCAAGGGTTCCCCTTTGCCATGGATGGACCCGTGTTTTGTGGGGTCGGGCCCAATGGAAGACTTCTCTATACCCTTCTAGTTCTTCGGTGATGCTCGGGAATCTGAGATGTTCTTGAAGAACCTCCAGGACAACATCAAAAGGAAGTATTCTTGTGACCGCAATACCAGCCTGACCCGCCTGGAGGACCTGCTCCAGGATTCCATGGTGGGTGCTTTTTGGACAAGTCGGAGGACATCCTGTAGACCCAGAGACCTTCTGAACCTCTGCAGTTCCCCAACCTTTGCTAACTGTGCTCCTTGCGTGAATTCTGGTGGTGGTCTTCTCCATCAGTTGCCTTTTTTGATGCTCTGGAAATCGATGAAGTTGATTAGGGAGGATCCTAGCACCGCTAATAGCTCTGTGCTTTAAAAGCCAATAAGGAATGTGTATGCATGTTAAGGTTCTTTGTTTTCTCATTGGTCATTCCCAGACCCGCTTTTCTGAAGTCCCCTTGTGTTTGATTGGCATCCCCCTCACGTGTACCTGTGAAGTGGTCCCCAGCATGCTATTTATTTTCAGTGCGTGGCTACCGTTGGGGAGCAGAGGGGGACGTGGGATTCCGAGTCGGGCCATTGATCCGTCTGGCCAAAGCTTGTCTCCCTTGACCGGGAGCAGTCCTTCGGGCTCTTCCTGTGGTGCTGCTAGTGGGCTGATGCTGCACAGTGTGGGCCCTGTCCCTGAGCTGGCTGCTCCCCCCTCCTGACTGGCTGGTCGGCAGACGCGCCTTCTCCCCTGAGGTCTTTGAGCAGCTCTGGGCCGACGGGCTCTGAATCAGAAGGGGCACCACGGCATCCTCTAGCTGTATCTTCTGGATCACTTGGACTACAACACCAGTGATCCCCACCTGTGGTCCATAGAAATTAGGAGAGGGGCAGGAAAGTAAGTTCCTGACAAGAGGGACCTTCTTGAACCAGTAATGAGAAATGGGAGGGTGCTGGTGAGGCTCGTATTAAGGTGTTTGGCTAAGCGGTTTGCAAGGGGCTGAGGGAGACTGCTTGGAAAGCAGGACAGACGAGGATGGAGGTCAGCGTGAAAGAAGGGAGGGACAGAGGTGCAACCAGGAGAAGGAGGGTCCCTGGAAGCCTCCTCCCCTCCCCAGTGGGAGCTCTGCGCTTGCGGCCAGGCAGCCTCCCTCCGGGCGGCCTCGCCCCGATGCCCTTGGCCTGGCCAGCGTTCTGGAAGAGAGAGGGGAGAAGAGAGGGCGCTTTGGGGCAGTCCGGCAAGGCAGCTCCAGCTGTTTGGAGGGGAAAGTTGAAGGACCCCAAGAAGAGAAACTGGGCAGGGAAATGGCTGCTGCAAAAGAACCCAGTGAAGCTCGTTGCTCTTTGAGGGCTACAAGGAAGGCGCCTGCCTGGGGCCAAAGTAGATGCCTAATGATCGTAATGAATGAGTTACCGTTGTATTTCTTCCAACCATGCTCCCCTGGGACAGGCACAGGTAGCTCATTTTTAAGCTCTATCTATCTATCTATCTATCTATCTATCTATCTATCTATCTATCTATCTATCTATCTATCTATCTATCTATCTATCTCTTCCAACTACCTTCCTCCCTACCAGCATTTCCCCAGCATTGTCTCAGCCAGGTTTTAAACTGCTTTCAGTCAATGCATCAATCTTCCTGAACAATCTTTCTGCACAATTCTGCCTCCGCTTCCATTTTTTCATTTTGCAAAAATCGAGCATTTTTCTCTCCAGTGAAGACAGTGGAGTCTGGGTCCGGTTGCTCTGTGTCCGGGTCCTCCAATCACCTCGTCTTGGGGTCCTGGGCTCTGCTCCCAGGTGGGAGGGCGGAGGGGCCTTGGAGGATGAGCCTCTAGCCGGAAGAGAAAGAGGGGCTGGCTGGGGGCTTCCCGCCCGCCTCTGCTCGCAGGAGGCATGCCCCCTCTCCCTCCTGCCCCAGACGGCAGATGAGGGGCTCGTGCAGGAGCTCGGTGTCTTTTGAGGGGGGTCCCCTTGCTGTGGCTGCCTCTCCCTCCCACCTCATACCCATCGCCTCGCCTTTCTTTTGAGCAGGACGAAAAGGAGCAGCTCATCCAGTCCAAGAGCTCGGTGGGCAGCCTGGTGGGGAGGTCCAAAAGCATCGTCCAGCTGAAGCCCCGGAACCCCGAGTGCCCCTTGAAGAGCACCATCTCCGTGAAAGCGGCTTGTGATTACCGCCAAATCGAGGTCAGCAAGAGCGGCTGAAGGGAAACCTGGGAGGGCTGGGGGGGTTCCCGAATAAGAAATGGGTGGGTTGGTATTCGGGGTTCCCCTGTTCCCAGAATTTCAGAATCTCAGGCAGGCCTCGCTTCTCCCTGCCACAAACGCCTGGAATCCAAGGGTTCCTCCTGCAGTGACGGGAGTTGGAGTCTTTTGCTGCATTCGTAACTGTGACTTAAAATAACGATAAGCCTCTGCATACATAATCGACTGATGGCCACGATTGCCGTGTACCCAAATTTTGATCATGTGACCCTGGGGACGCTACAGCAGTTATTAACGAAGAGGGCCAATTAGCCCAGTGCCATTGCGACTGAAAAGTCACTAAATGGACAGTTGTAAGTCAAGGACTACCTGTAGCCTTGGTGGCGCAGGGGTTCAATGCAGCCCTGCAGACCATCTCTGCTGACTTGTTCAGCAGGTTGTCAGATCAAATCTCACCAGGCTCAAGGCTGACTCAGCC
>JANHGC010001889.1:25522-37970 GCA_027560395.1 Boaedon fuliginosus
AAGGAAGGAAGGAAGGAAGGAAGGAAGGAAGGAAGGAAGGAAGGAAGGAAGGAAGGAAGGAAGGAAGGAAGGAGGAGGGCAAAATAGTGGATGAAATACCGTCTTGGGAGTAGCAGACCTTGGACAGGACCTGGGGTGGTAATCTCTTCCAAAAGGAAAAGAGAAGGTTGGGCAGCATCAGGAGGTTGGCAAAGCGTGAAAGTCAAAAGTCATCTCGCAACCAAAGGTTTCATAGTCAAATTTAGCTGATTGAAAGTAGGTTGTACTCTACTTACAACCATAATTGAGCCTGGAACTATGACCTTAAATCGTGGCAGTTAAGTGAGTCACCATGTGATTCTTCCCGATTTTACGGCGGTCATTAAATGCATTACGTACATGTACCGTCTTCTTCACAAGTTAATGTTCTTTCCACGAACATCTTGCACTTTTCCCCCAACATCGTTTAACTGCAACGTACAGAGTTCCCAATCAATATGTCGCCATATTGTAGAAATCTTGGCCAGTGTATGCACTTACTGAGAAGCTGTCTGGGAATATAAGTTCTGTAAGCCCCTGTGAAGATACCTGGCCCGAGATTCCCGGTGCCTGGTGGGTGGAGTGGTCCCTAGGGCTTCTGGCCACTGCCCCGCCCGGTGCCACGGTCCCCATGTGTGCCTTGTGTCCCTTGTGACTCCCAGCTGCGGGCTCTGGCCCCAGGAGAGTGCCACCACGCCATGAAGAACCTGCAGGTGCACTTCGAAGACTTCTTGGAGGACAGCCGAGACGCAGAGATCTTCTCCCTGGCGGATCGGATGCACCTCGAGGAAGAAGTTGATGCGTGCAAAGAGCATTTTCAGCGACTCTTGCAGTCCATGGAAAACGGTGAGGCCAGTGCAACGTTCAGAGCGGCCCCTGGAGCTGGGCGTGCAATGCAGCTCCGGGTCATTTCAGGCTGTCTGGCAGTTTTGTGCTTTGTCTGTTCGTATGGATTAGTTTGGTTTTGAGGGCTGCCTGAGGTTCACTGGAATTGGAGAGTTTAATTGTGCTGATTGTATTTAAGATCCTTTTCATGGTTTTACTTGAGAAGGTCTCCAGTCTGTTCTGAGGAAAAGAGTGTTCTGGAATGCAAGAAACAATAATATTTGGCAGAAAGTTCAAATAAATAAGGAACCCAACATTCAAATATTGTGCAAGACTTCCCAGTCGCCTGTCCAGGTTCCTTCTGCCCTCACCTGTGGAGCAGGACACTCAGGGCAGGCGCCCCAGTCCAGTGGGCTCCTGTGCCCCCAGCAGGCCATCCTCACTGTGGGCTGGGCTGCTGCTTTAAGGGAAAAGGGAAGGTCCCCTGACCAAAGGAAGCCCTTAGCCCGGCAGTCAAGCGGGCCCTCTGGGACTCTGGGCTCAGCGGCTCGGCTCTGCTTCCCGCCAGCTTGGCTCTCTTTTAGCCAGAGAAGGGGTGTGTGTGTGTGTGTGTGTGTGTGTGTAAATATCAATCTGGAAGCTGAGGCTTGAGAACAGGCATGCGGCCATGAACCTATAAAATATTTGACTTCACTTCTTTTATGTGTGAGCAGAGGACAAAGATGAGACTGCTTCTCGGACTTACCTCTCTGAGCTCAAGAACATCCGGCTTCACCTGGAGGAATGTGAGCAGCGGCTGGTGGGCACCATCCGGACACCCAGCAGCACCAGAACCGACGGGGATGCTCTGCAGGAAAATACTTTCCGAATGGCCGAGCAGCAGGTTGGCATTTCCAGAGGACTGGCGGGTGGGCGTGGCAGTGCGCTTTGACAATTCCCCAGCTCTCTTTAAGTGAGGGGACAGAGAGGTCCACGGATTGTGCTGTCATCCTGCAGTAGTGAGGCATTAAAGAGGGAAACTTTTGTCCTCACAAAACAAATCCCTGTTTTGTTTCCTAACTTCCTGCAAATCACAGCAGGAACCTCTGAGAGAGACCCCGAACTGCGATGTCCTTCAGTTTTTGCTTCTTCTTCATCTTGCCAATTGGAAGAAGCAAATTCACTCAGAATCTTTCTCTGAGTTGCAGCTTTCTGGTACAAACTCACTGGAAAGAGTTTGTGCGGCTTTAATGCATAATCTTGCTTTCATGGGTCTGCCAGTTCTGTACAACTCTGTGGGTTGCTTGAACTGCTCAGGAGCCCTTTCTAAGTTTCAGGGTGAGACTGCTTTTGTTACTATGCTTGTTTTCTATCCCTCTTTCTTCCCCAAACTTTACCGTAGTAAATAGCATCTCCCTAACATGTATTGAGCATTATATTCTCATGTTTAAAGAAAAGGTCAAATCACCAGCATAATCCGGGCTGGGGGCAGGGGGGAACCTGTTGGCATAGGAGACGGTCCTGTACGAATGAAGACCAGATATGCACGGTCTCGATTCTGCTGGGGGCGTCTCCTCCGAAAAGATCCTTCCTTGGATACTTGATCCCCAGACGTCTGGCTGGGGAGGTGCTTGGATGGGGTCCTTGTGGTGCCAGGCCCCTGGCTCCTGATCCCTAAGGAGGCTTTGAGGTCCTGCTTGTGCTCACGATGTGCGATTGTCTCTGCAGCGGCTGAAGGGAGATTTGCACCAGTTGAGAGTCGACCTGGATCAGCTGACGGAGAGATGCAACATTTTCTTGTACAAGTCTCCCACTGGGTCAAGTACGCCACAACTTCGTTCTGAGCTGAACCTGCTGGTGGAAAAGATGGACCAGGTCTATGGGCTCTCTGCAGTCTACCTGGACAAGTGAGTTGCTGGCATTTCCCCTCTTAATTACAAAAGGGGAACTGTGGTTCTGCCATATAAAAGGAACCGGGCAAGTGGCAGACCGTCAGACTCTTGACCCCTCTAGCCTAGGTGTTTGGTACTATTAAAAAGAAAGTCTGGGGAAAGAGAGGATTCCTAGTAGGTTTGTGCTGCCTGCAAGTAAATGTAGCATTTTATCACTGTCTGATTGTGAGGTGCGCTGCCAATGGATTCAGGAAATCACAGAGAATTTAGCTGTTTTTGTAAGGCCATCAGGAAAAATATCTCGAATCCAATTTCTTGAAAACAGCAAATCTCTGATTGCATTTTTAAAAAGTAGCTGGCGAAGAAGCCAGAATTGCCTCTTGACTTTGCTTTATTGACAATGCATGTATTAGATTGTAACCCATTTTGCAGGATGCCCTGCAGTTATTCCTGGAGCCCTGGGTGCACTGCAAAAGATAGGCGGCATCTGCAGCCAACTTTAAGAGTCCTTGCTAACTGTTAAAACACTCTAGAGGAGGTATACCCTTCGGTCTGATACACACAACAAGTATCTCGTAATGCACACAAACGTATAGAGGAGAAGCCTGAATGCTCGCTAGCTTCCCCTTGTACTCAGCATTCAATGGGCATCAGTCTCAGATTCATTTTGACTGGGATCCATGCATCTGCAGAGAGCCATAAATTGTGCAGGCAGCCAGTTTCGCTCTCTCTCCCCTGCCCTGTCCTGCCATAGGGTGCCAGCCCTCGGACTGCTTTTCACAAAATAAGCAGTGACCTAATTGTTTTCAGTAGTCTTTGTGAAATGTTTATTAGCCTTATAACACGGATGTCTCTGGTGCTGCTCCCTTCCTTGTCTGTAAATGGGAGAGCTTTGCGGTGGTATGTAACTTGCTGGGGCAGAGGAGTTCAGTTCTGCCTTTGAAAGGGGATCGTGAGAGGGGTAAACAGGTTTTGCTCTGGAAAAGCAGCATGCCCGAGAAAGAGAGGAGCAGCCCAGGCCCGGCTGGGTCATCCTTAAAAGGGGGCAGGGAAGTTTTCAAAATGTTGGTAATGGATTCTACAACAATGAAGTCGTTGCATTTTTGGAATCTCCACAGTGTCCATTTTGTGACCCGGCCACTTCAAAGGGCTTTCAGTTGTTTCCAGATGTGGTAATGGGCAAGAAGGGGAGGGAGGGGAGGGGAAAAGGCTCTGAATATACTTCTACTGTTCAACAATGCAATCCTGGACTGGATGGTCTCTGGTTGAGAAGCGGGGAACAGCTGTTCGCGTTTCAGGAAGTTACCTTTCCCTTTTTCCCCCTCTGGTAGGCTAAAGATGGTTGATGTTATCATTCAGAATACGCAAGGAGCTGAATCCTTGGTCAAAGGCTACGAGGTGAAATTGAGTCAAGAGGAAGCTGTGCCTGTGGACGTCATCGCCATTCAGTCCCACCGGGCCTCCTTGCAGGTTGGCAGCCCTGAGAGCTTCTTGCCCAAGGCCACAGATCAATGCCAGCTGCCCCCTTCTGCCCCTTCTGCCCCTTCTGCCTGCTGGAGAGATGCCAGCCTTTCTCTGCTCTTGCGGAACACTGCTCTAGGCCTCCCTTGTCGTGCTGGGGCCGAATCAAATGGGGCAATGTGGCCACACAGGTCAGGCCGGCCTGCTCTGGGGGAAGGGCAGGCGGGCCTAGTTGTCAAACTCAGTTTCATTGAGGGTCACATCAGGGTTGTGTTTGACCTTGGGGGGCCAGGGTGGGCATGGCCAGTTCGACGTCACTCGTGTAGGGGATGCCGAGAGCTCTGCCAGTGAAAACGGGCTCCCAACCTCCGTTTCTGGCTGCGACAGCCTCCTGCAACCCTCCCGAGCTCTGTTTTCACTGGCAGAGGCACCCCGGGCCCGTCCTTCGCTGTTTCCAGGGCAGCCCCACAGGCCAGATCTAAGCACCACACGGGCCGGATGTAGATGTATCCAGTTGGCTTGTGTGGCTATGTTGGCTTCTGGCTGAAAGGATGAGCCATGGCAAGGTTCATATCTTGGGGGTATGAGTTCGGGAGAAAGAAGCTGACTTGGATATAAGTAGTCCTTGACTTACAGTCGTAATGGAGCTGTTCATGATGTTCCTAAGTCATGGCAATCACAAAACAGGTCATCACATGACCAATCCAATTTTATACCTTGGGGTGGTTGTTAAATTAATCACATGGTCTTAAATGACTCCACGGTTTTTGCCATAGGGCATTTTTCTCGAAAAGTGAAAGTAAACAACAGTTTTCAGCAAAAATATCTTAAATTGCGGTCATGTGACCATGGGAGACTGCAAATGGCCATGAGTGCAGGATGGCTGCTGAACGCCCGAAATGTGGTCACATGAGGGCACCGGTGAGGGTGGGGAGAGTCAGAACTTTGGAATCAACTTGTAAATACCTTTTGGAGGGGATCTCTCATAACGTCTGAACAGTATATCAGTCATCCTGTTCTCCTTCATCCCCGTATTGAAGGCAAACACAAAACCATGTAGATGTATCCAGTTGGCTTGCGTGGCCATGTGGGCTGCTGGTTGAACGGATGAGCTGTGGCAAGGGGCATCTTTATATTACCTGTATAAGAGTTTCAGCAAATAGAAAAATCTGTCACTTTGATCATGGAGAACATAAAAATTAGTTAGCCTAAATAGTCCTGAACTGGACGAAATACATAAGAGAAGGTCCACCAGTGAAGGTTAACTGCATAAGGGAAAAGACTGGGCAGCCGCAGGGAACTGGGCAACCCCCCAAACAGAGAGGAGCGCTTGGAGGGGGCGTCTCCTGCCTTGGCCCATGTGCATGACCCCCCCCCCCGAATTCCTTGGTTCTGCACGCAGCCCTCTTCCACCGGAAAGGCCCAGGGCTGCTAGGAGATCCTCCATCCGAGTCCCCAGGGCCTGGTGCTGGGAAGTGGAAAGGGAACATCCTGCCACAAGGCCTGGGGAAAGCAGAGGGGTCACACGCGGCACGGATCGGAATCTCGCCAGAAGCTGCTAAGGGACTCGTCTCCAGAGAAGGCTTCCTTTGGCTGAACTGGCTCCATCAGTTGCATCCTCGCCCAGATTCAGCCCCTTTTGCTTGCCCCTCATTCAGGTTGTTTCGTAGGACAGCCACACGCAGTCCTCCCCCCAAGCAGCCCTGAAGAGTCCTCACCAATCCCGGGGAGAGAGATTTGGAAGAGGACAGATCTGTCTTCCCGATTGCTGGAGCAGTTAACTCTGCTCACTAGGCCGCCTTGCTCACTATCGTCAGTCAACAAAGGAGGTGCCTCCGTTTCTAAAGACCGGAGCACTGCTTTTGGGGGTTTCGTATTCAGCCAGTCCGTGGGTTTAGCCCTGAATCTGTCACTTCCAGAATTATCTAGCGGAGAGAGAGAATTTCCACCCCTTTGGCACTCAAAAAGCCACAGAGAAAAAGTTTCTTTGGATGCGCCTGCACAATGTCTGTAGGTGATGTTCATCCACAGAAGGCTTGGCAACTGAGCATGTTGTTGCCTTGGTCAGTGTGCACTTGAGAGTGGAACATTCGGCTCGTTGCAGGCCGGCTGGGGCAGCTGGCGTGGCTTAGGACCTCGGCGGCATCCACGTTTCTTGGCCGCGCAGCCAAAGGCTTGTGGGGTTGGTTGGCAGGTGGTTGGAGCTTCATTCTAACGAAGAAGTCATTAAAGTCAGGTCCTCTGGAGCATTGTAGCAAGACATTGCTGAGGCAGGAAAGCAGAGCAAGATTTGGAACAGGGCTGCAGAAACCCCACCTGTGGAAAATGAACAGGCTGAGAAAGAAGCCAGCAGGAAAGGGCCTGTTCCCATATCCAGGATCGCTGGTCTGTTTCTGGGTCAATGCTAACGTTTGCTTCTTGTCCTTGTTGTGTATCATCCGTATTCCAGCACTGGATGAGTGAGGTGAACACCAAGAGCGCCGTCTTTGCAACCTTGGAGGATGGCTTGGCAAGAGCCAAGGGGGTCGCGGACCAGCTCTACCGCTTGAAGCAGGAGCGCAGCCTCGACCTGGAGCATTATCAGGAGAAGGGGGCTCAGCTGTGGGACCGCTGGCAAAGGGTCGGCCTGCAGATGGAGACGCGGTGAGGAGGGGGCTGGGGGGAGGTTCCCGAGATCCTCAGAACCGCTTATCCGGCTTTACTATCTCCAATCCGGCAACGGGGTTCAAAAGGAATAGCGGGAACAAGGCAAACTATTTATAGCCTTGACCAAATTTTACGTTTGATTACCTACATAGTTCTTCCTAGAGAATTCTGTCACACGTGACATTTGGATGTCTCTTCACATGAGGTTTTAATATATGCTCTTTTGATTAGTTGAATAAGGATAGTCTTGGATTAGACAAAAAACTTGTTTAATATTTTTATTCTGACAGGATTCTTATTAAATCAGTTCTGTTTTTAATTATTGAATATCAATTTCAGATTAACGATGTCCTAAAGTCTTCAATTGATACAAGATACTTTAATATGCAGCACCAATTTAATGTTGCCTCAGTATTTTTATTTAAGCTTAATTTCTCGTAAATCCCTTTTATCCGTTGTTGTGAAAAGACAAAACACAAGCTTCCTATTCCAGGGGAGGGTTTCAGCCGGTTCGGGGGAACCGGGTGTTAACTTGACATCTGGTTCGCCGAACCGGTATTTTGAAAGACTGGCTGGCCCCGCCCACCCCTCCCCTCCCAGGAGCCTCCATGCAGACGCCAGGTAAGTGTAGGCCATGCGCGGAGGCTCTGGGAGGGCTGTTTTCGCTCTCCCCAGGCTCCGGGGAAACTCCTGGAGCCTGGAGAAGTTGAAAACCGGGCCTCCCGGAAGTTGAAAATAGGCCTGAAACAGCCAGGGGGGCGCGGGGGGGGCGCTGTTTTTGCCCCCGCCATGGTGCAGGAGGCCAACTAGGCCACGCCCGCCATGGCCCTGCCCACCCAGCAACTCGGCAGAGAACCCATTGCTGGAATTTTTGAAACCCAGCCCTGCCCCGTTCTCTCTTGAAAAGCTCCCATTTTCTTCTGAAATGTTTCATGCGTGATCACGAGCTTTTCAGAAGAGTGGCTGAGCACTGGATAAATGCTACTGCCGTTGTTGCCTTCTGTCTCCACTTTGCTTTTTGGGGAAATCTATCCATTGTCCATGGAATATCCCTAAGACTATCTTTGCTCTACCGTTCCCCAATTCATTTCTGCCCTGCACCTAGCAGTGTTATTAGTAAGATTTATACTCACAAAACAGGCACTTTGAGGGGAAAGATGGGGGGAAGGGGGGCGAACCCCTTTGTGTCCTTTTAGGTAGCGGACAGGCAATCTAAGGGGGCAGCGGCCCTGTGGACAGTCGGCCTACCCTCCCCAAAGGATCAGGTAGCCTGACTGAAAGGAGCCCTGAGTCCCTACAGGGACTCTGGCAAAGAGCTAAGGGTGCTGGGGGGCAGGGGGACTCCTTGGAGGTGGGCTCTGCAGTCTCTTGTAGTCAGAAGGAGTGGAAGCATTGGAGACTGTTTGCAAAACCTTGGGGTTGTCTTGCAGAAGGACATTGTCTTGCTGACCTGGGCCAATTGACTAACCAAAATAAAGACATTCTTGATCTGTAGTAAATCTTTACAGATTGCAAACCACTTCAGACAAAGCATGTCTGAAGAGGAATGGGGTCAAAAACAGTCAAATTGGGAAGAACATACTGTAGGTATGTCATGGCCATCAACTTAACTTTTTAAAAACGATACTCTGTGGATGTCCCTGAAAAGTTTTTCCCTCTACTGCTCTTTTGTAAGTGTACCATATTTGAAACGTCTTTTATCAGTTGGCATTTTCTCCTTTCCTCTGCTTAATTTCCTCCATTTCTTGGCAGAAAATCTGAGCTGGAGAATATTGAGGATGTTCTCAGGGATTATCGGAACTGTCACGGGGCCCTTGTCCGGTGGATTGAGCAGACCACGGCCCAGCAGGAGCTGATGAAGCCTGGACAAGCAGAGGACAGCCGGGTGCTCTCAGAGCAGCTCAGCCAACAGATGGTAGGGGCGATGGAGAGATGCGCGAACCTTCGCTCTCTGGAACTGCAGTTTCCCTCATTCTCATCCGGGTTCAGTCACCGCATGAATCTCTTGGCACTTGGGAAAATAATGTCTCCAGCATTTCTGAACACAGAGATTCTGCCCTTGATCCTCTCTAGGTCTGCCACATGCTAACTTCCCTAGCAGCAGATGCCTTATTTTTTCACAATAACAGTTGTGATTGCTGTGAATTTTTTAACCTACGGAGAAGAGAAAATCTGTTTGATTTCCATGCCAGACTTAATGGCCTTTTGGTCCAACGTAGCTGGCCAGACCTTATATCCTTTGGAATAAGAGCTAAAAATTGAAAAGGAACGTTTGCCTCTTCTCCAAAAGAGACTAAAAATAAAGGGAAACACAAGATGGGGCTTAATAATAATAATAAGGGTCGGGTTATTGGTGATGCCGTGTGGATAAATCCCCCTGCTCCAAAATGTGGATAGAATTAAAGAGGAAGAAGAAGAAGTCAGAGAAGCATCCTGCTTGTAATTGTGACTTTGACTTTCGCTTTTTATTTTGAATTTAAGGCCCTGTTTGCTGAAATAGAAGCAAATCAAGCCAACCTGGACCAGTGTCAGAAGCTGTCTCAGCAATATTCAGCTGCTGTCAAGGTAACATATACCCTCTAGTTGTGCAAAGAAGGAGCTCACAATACAAAGACAAGGAATGCAGAACTAGCTGGGACAGAGTTTGGCAATAGTCCTGGGCGTTTGGGAAGGTTAGTTCGGATAATAGGCAGATCTTTTCCCTAAAGAATGCGTGAGTGCACTCCTGGACTCTAAATTGCTAGTAATTCATTGTGATTAAAACATTCAGCAGTATTCTGTAATATTTATTTATTATGTTATACATTTATTATTATTGTTATTATTAATATTAAGTACTTTGTTATGTGCATCCAAAGTACAGGTGTTTCATGTAATTTTCTGTGCTACCTTGTATCTTTTGAAAGAAATTGGATCAGGCAGTTCCTCTGGCAGCAATCTGAATAGTTTGTTACCATAGTTGATAATTAATCAATAAGTCCTTTGCAACAAGGTTGACTCAGCATTCCATCCTTCCAAGATGGGTAAAATGAGGACCCAGATTGTTGGGGGCAATATACTGCTTAGAGAGGGCTATAAAAGCACTGTGAAGCGGTATATAAGTCTTATTGCTATTGCTATTCAGAGAGAGGGATTTTTTTTGGGGGGGGGAGTGTTATATCCACTAACCCAAGGGTCTTCAACCTTGGCAACTTTTAAGACTTGTGGACTTCTTCAACTCCCTGGATTCTGGGAGTTGAAGTCCACAAGTCTTAAAAGCTGCCGAGGTTGGAGACCCCTAACCACCCCAGAGTGGGTGCAGAAGTCACGTGACTCAGTAACTTGGTTGGAGGCCCGTTTGCTTTGGGATGGTAGGATGGTGATGACGGTTTACTTCGAGGAAGAGCATCAGGGCGGATTAGTCAGCCGTGGGAAAACGGAGTGTGCCTTGCGAAGGGAGCTCCAGGATCCTTCTTGTCTCGTTGCCTCCTCAGGAGTATGAGTTGCAGCTCATGACCTACCGTGCCTTTGTGGAGTCTCAGCAAAAATCCCCCGTGAAGCGCCGGCGTGTTCTTTCCTCCTCCGATGCCATCACGCAAGAGGTGAGGTGTGGCTCCTCCTGGCCTTGAGGTTTTCTCTCCGCAGGGCTTGCTGGGCCAGAGGATTTTCAGTCCTCAGTGTTGCTCCTACAAACTGCTCTCTTTTCAAGTCATATTAACGTTTGCCCTTAGAGAACAATCATTGATGAAAATTGCCCAAGAAAGCCAGTCAGGGAGTTGGTCTCCCAAGCCATGTGCTGGGTACGAACTCTCAGTCCATGTGCTTAGTCAAAATGATGGGAGTTTTTGTTAACTGGAGCTCTTCAGCCCTGAGCCACTGACGGAGCTGCTATAGGAGAGCGTAAGGATTGCTCTCTGCCACCTCTGGGAGGTTCCAGGTTCAGGGATTTCCCCCGTTCACCTGGAGGGTTGAAAGAGACAGGCAAAAGGAAAGCTCTGGCCTTTCGCCTCACACAAACCACCCTTCTTCTCGCGGCTAACCTGAGAAGTGCTTGCCGCATCCCCAAGATGTGTTGTGAATCATCCCCTCCGCTTTGCCTCCCTTTTTGTTTCTTTTTGTGGGGGGGAGGAGGAGGAGTGTCTTGCCTCTGAGATTTCTCCTTTGGTTTTTGCAGTGAGGGAGAACTTGCTGTAAATGAGAACCATTTTACTTTGTGTTTCATTGCTGTTGGCTTTAATGGGTGTGTTCCTTGTGCTTCTCGTACCTTGTAGTTCATGGATTTACGGACACACTATACAGCCTTGGTCACATTGACTACACAACATGTGAAGTACATAAGTGATGCTCTCCGGCGCCTGGAAGAGGAAGAAGTAAGGACAGAATTCATGTAATCCGGTATTTGTCTTGTGAATCCAGTTTGGGCCCCTGGAATCCTACACCAGGTTTTATCTCCTAAGATCATGAGACGTTGGGAACCCTTCTTGGGGGAGCCTCAGGATCTCCCCAACCGAAGCATATTAGCGTGGAGCGGAGGGTCTTGAAGACATTCTGGACTCGGCACTTCTCACTAAATGGAGGTCTGAGCTCCTCCTCCGGAAGCTGGTCCCACAAAGGGCGGACCCAGCTCGATATCCTCCAGGCAGCCAAGACAACAGACCTTAGCAGAACGGTGCACTCTTGGCCCTCAAGGACTTTGAGTTTCATGTCATCTTGTGCATTCTTTCCCCTTCCCCAACACACTGCAGAGCACCTGGGCCTGGTAATTCTCTCCAGTCTCCCGAGTTCATTTCAGTTTCAACATTGTTCTGTGCCGCCCAGCCCTTCTCCTTGACCCCTGGGAAGCCCCCAGGCAGGTTTACATTCACTCGCCTTAGAAGAGGACGTCGACCACATTCTGGTTCTAGCACACCGATCCCATGTAGTTTGAACCGGTTAATGCCTGAAGGGAGCATTGTGGGTGTCGGTGCCTTGGTGGATGTGTTATGTATCATCATTCCATGTTGTTTGACTTCCTTTTTTGCAGAAAGTTGTAGAGGAAGAGAAGCAGGAACACATGGACAAGGTGAAAGGACTCATGGGCTGGGTCAGAAGCTTCAAGCAGAGTCCACCATTCAGAAGCATCTCGCCCACAAAGAGGAAAATGCTGGGAGATATTGAGAAGTCCATCTTGCAGCAGCAGGTGCCTGCATGGGTTGAGGGCGTACCTTTCCTTCCGTACTTCTTTCTCACTATAGACCACTAGCTGATTACCTGGTGTTTTATTGTTGGGAGTGCTGTGCGAAGAGCTCTGGATGAAAAAGGACTGTTGGTGGGGGGTGTCCAGTTGACAGCAGAGCCGTCTGCAAATGCGCATTAGAGCTCGTGGCAGGCTTGGGGCTGGCGAAGCTTCATGCACAGTTCACTATTGGTGGTGGGTGTCCAGTTCGGCAGTGTTTTTAGGGGCAAAGAACCTCCGAAGGCATTAATGAATCCCCCAGTGTTCATCTCAGGAGGGCAAGGTATCTGCGTGGCAAGTTTGGGCATGATTGGTGCAGGCGTGGAGGAGTGTATAGGGCACACACATTATTATTATTATTTATTAGATTTATATCCCGCCTCTCTTCACCCCTTCCTGGGGAACTCGAGGCGGCAGTACATACAATAAAATA
>JANHGC010001889.1:37990-48370 GCA_027560395.1 Boaedon fuliginosus
CCATGTAGAGCGCGTTGCAGTAGTCCAATCGAGAGGTGATAAACATTCACACATCCACATCCACAAACATTCACACATCCACATCCACACTCTGCTTTATATATATATATAGATGGCCCGTGTCGTATCAGTCTTACTTAATTGATGTTCCCAGAGCTATCCATCTCTATCTGAGCTTCTTCTTGTGCTCATTTTTTAGGAGGTAAATGTATTGTTTGACTTTCCCCTTCTCTCTTTTCCTGTCAGGGCTTGAATGAAGAGTTGGCTTCAAAGAAGGAGGAAGTCTCAGAAGCTATAAAAACTACTCAAATATTTCTTGCAAAGCATAACAACAAGTAAGTTGAGAAAATAACACGAGCCTGGAAAGTTGGATTGCAGGAAGCCTGCAAAGCAGACTCCGAATAATTGTGATGAAAATTTGCCAATCACCAAATTGTTATTTACATTTTTACTGGAAAAGTCATGATTTTCACCTCTTTCTGGGAAAGGAATTATGTACAGGGTACCCTGACTGTATATCTCAGCAGAATGACTCTCCAGAAACTTAATGGAATAAGATCAGGTTTGGAAACGGGCCATTTCTGGCAAGGAAAAAGGAGATCCTGACAAATGTTCCCTGGAAGATCCTGTTGCAGGAGAGGCCCTTGGGGGCTTTAGGCCTCTCCATTCTTAGGGCTTCTCCAGTATTATCTGCATGGGGGGGTAAAACAAGTCATGATGCAGTCAACACACCTAAAAGCCATACGGAACTCTGATCTTGACTTCCTTTTATCATTCCCTTTGTAATGGAGTTTTATTCCATTTGAAGAAGATCCAGAAGATCTGGATGGTGGTGGGAGTGGACCACTTAGAGAAAGAGGTTGGGCACTGCTGCCTTAGTAAGTTACTCCATCTTCCTAAATCCCAGTCACATCTTGGATATCGGAAGTGGTATCAATGTTGACATTAAATAAACACAAATTGTCAGCTTTTCCTGCTAATAGAGTAGAGTAGTTATACTAGCCACCCACCATTCACATCTGAGGTCTCGGAAAAGGGTGGTTCATTGATGACCAGGGGGTTTGGCCAGGATGACCGTTTGGGGGTGAGGGGATGCAGAACCTCCATCAGCTGCTGCTGCTGCTTCCTGGCTGCGTTTCTGTTCCAAGCTGTCTTCCTTCCCATGCTGCAGGCTCTCTGACCAGGAGAAGGTGCAGATTTCAGGGCAGCTGGATGCGCTCAAAGAAACCTACGACCAGCTCTGCTGTGATTCCACAGAGCAGCTCCAGCAGTTGCAGAGGCACATGGCTCAGGAGATGGCACATAAGGTAGCTCTCGTCTCGTTCCCTTCATTTCCCACCTTTGTGGCATTCTTTCCCCAGGGGTGAAAGAGAAGGTCCATGCTTACAAACCTCCTGAAAAACTCTGAAAGTTCATACAGGCAGCCACCCATTTTTGTTTCACTCCATTACCAGGAACGAGGAGGAAATTCCCGCTCTGATTCCTGGAGCCCAGCTGAGGGGGTTTCATAGAGCAGCTGGCGGTTAGTCAGTGGTAGTCGAGGCCTGTCCCCCGAAGGGCTGCTCTTTCTCTCTCTGAGGGGACGTTCAGTGTTGTGCGTCCTCCAGGACCATTTCTCTCAGGCAGTTGTGAAAGGCCTGCCAAGGTCGGCCTCTCATCTCATCACCATCCATCCTCTGAAAATAAGCTTAGTATAAAAAAAACATGGGGTAGGAAATGCCCAGGTCTGCTCCCACCTTCTTATCAGTCCCTCTCCTGCCTTTGGCTGCCTCTGCAAGAAGAGACGGTGACAGACCCCCGAGGGAGGGACCAAGGAGCCCTTAGCGGATGCCGGGTAGAAGAGACGGTGTGGGTGGCAGAGAAGGGAGAAGAAAAGGTGTCAGTCACAGAAATAAGCCAGATGACCTACAAAGCAGGGTTAAGAACTTGGCTGACACAGGATCTAGACATGTAACCCCAAAAGAGCAAGGCGAAAGAATGTCTCTGTTCCCTCGGGGGGCTCACGGAGAGACTCTGCAGAGCCAATTCACAGCCTGCGATGCTCTCCAGTCAAAAGGTGATTGAAAACGCTCCGTCCGTTTCTTCCTCCGGTCCTGCTCTTTCGCAGCCTTCGGCCACTCTTTTCTCATCCCCGTGGCCAATTGTCTGAGCATCCATCCCGTCTTTGTTACTGCTTTGTTCATAAGTCCTATCTGAATATATCTGTATATCATTGTATATAAATGTGATATTCCTGTGTCCAATGCAACCTGTATATCTGTGTGGAATTGTGTTTTTAATGCTTGCAGGATCCCTTGACTTTGGAGCATTGCAAACCAAATCAGCCAGACGGATAAATGTCAGTGTTTTACTTGGGCACACCCCCTGCAGAAGGAAAGGGGGGCTGTGTTAAATCACAGCAGATGCCATCAGACGGTCACAAAACCCTCAGAGGGCTCTCCTGCCAAGTGCTGTAACCACTGAATTTGGGATTCCTTTGCCAAATTCTCTTTTGTCCCAGCCTAGAAGCAGCCAACGTATTTCTTCCTCTCCGCTGTGATCCCACTTAAGGAACCGGCATCCCTTGATGCTTCTGGATGCCTGATGGGAACACGTTGTCGTTGGTTCTGGGGAAATGGAGGGAGGGAGAGGCACCCGAGGGGTATTTTTCAATTTCACATGGGAATAAGAATGAAATTCCGAAGTTTGGTTTGGGTGCTTCATGGTTGCATGGAGCCTCTTAAACATTTCTGCTTGTGGAAAACCCCCGACCCTCGGGGGGCAGAAGGATTGTCCATGTTTTAAGGCAATGGGTGGAGCAGACAGAACTGCGCATCCAGAATACCAAAACTAGCAGAAGCCTCTGCATTGAGCATGATGATGTGTCCCTGTTGTTTTGTTTTGTGTTTATTTACTATTCAGAATAACTACCATCCTTGTTTACAATTTCCTGTTGTTGTTTTTTGAAAAACTAACCTTCCTGGAGTTTCTCACTCTAGAAATGTGGGCCAGTTGTGTGGGGTGGGCTCTGTGTGGGTGTTCTTTCTACTTTTGTGCAAACAAACAGTCGCATGCCGGACGCTAACCCCCCAGCTTTTACACTGTGTGCGCCGTACGGCTGAGCTGCTGCCTAAAGGCTCTGTCTTTAACTGCTCACGGCAAAGCCCCCAACTCGGGTAAGTAAGAAGCCTTTTGACGCCTCTCCTTCTCTTTCCCTCTTAATGTCTGACTGTGCACGCCTGGAGTCGTGGCTGTGGTGGTGGTAGCAGGCTTGGAAGGCTGCCTCGCTCGGCCCAGGGCGCAGGAGAAGGCCCACGGGGTGCGGTTCTGGGTTTAACCTAAGAACCTCTTGGCAGAAGAATGCCCCACAACTTTCTCACCTGGGGACCCACCTGTAGTCTTGAGGGTCCAAAACTTCCAAGACGTAAAGATTCACAGCGTGTCGTAGTGGGAGGGAGGCTGTCAGCTTAAACTGCAGCAGCTTTGGGGTCACTTGGTAGCATTGCCTTTGCGGTGGTCTCAGGCCCAGTTCATGTCTTCACAAGTGGGCTTGCGGGGTGGTGGTGAATGGTAAGCAGGTAATTTGGTCCTCCAAGGGCAAACCACCTGTATTTATTTGCTGTATTTAATATGCAGCTTCATTGTCCCTTGGAATTGGGTGGCTCCTAAATTCAAATAAAATATTTCCTGCAACTCAAGAGACAGTACAGAATGCTCCCTCTTCCCCGTGACTACCTGTCCCATGGGTTGGGCTGAGCACGAGGGATAGTGCCAAAAGGAAGACTCCATCTTACCATCTCTTGGCTTCTAGTCCAGCGCTTTCCACTGCTTCGTACTAACTTCTCCCAAACATCGTGTGATTTAGATTTTTCCCATGTTAAGTGAGAACGGCTTATAGAGACCTGAGAAGAACTGCAGTGCTTTGAAACGAGAGAAAGTCATGTTTGGAGAGTAGGAAGCCCTTGGCTGCATCCCTTCCTCTAGGCTGCCATTCTCAAATCACAAAGGGGTGTTGTGCAACTGCAAAGCAAAAGGGGGGCCTGGTCCCTCTTTGGGGAACTGCCTGCTTCCTCCTGCTCCCCTTTCTTGGGTCCACATGGGTGAGCTGTGTTGTGGTCCTTCTGTGCTTCCTGTCTCCTCCTTTGAATAAAGGGAACTACGAGGAGTGCATGGCTGTGGTTCTTAGTATGCTTCTCTCTCCTTCTCTCTGTCTTTTTCCACTGGGGAACGTGGCTGCAAGGATGCTCCTGCTGCTTTGCTGCTCTTGCTGGGTGCCCAAAATGTCTCAGTAGTGCCTCACCTGCCTGACTAGATTGAGCACCAAAGTGAAAACAATTTGCAAGGTCAAAAGGGTTCCCGTGTTATGTCATACAATGTATAAATTACCATCCTAATTCATATCTGCTCTCTAGTTCAGTATTCACCATGCTTTAGATGACTGAGACATCTTGGACTGGGATGCATTTAATGGCCCACTATTCCTGTGATTCTGATATTTTTTTTCTCTTTCCTCTCCCTGCTCCTCTGTCCCAGGGAAATGAGGCTATTGCTGGAGTGCTAGATCTTG
The DNA here is from genome assembly GCA_027560395.1 of Boaedon fuliginosus. Taxonomy (NCBI): domain Eukaryota; kingdom Metazoa; phylum Chordata; class Lepidosauria; order Squamata; family Lamprophiidae; genus Boaedon; species Boaedon fuliginosus. Next base: position 42,537 of record JANHGC010001889.1, read on the forward strand.
GCACAATGGAAGTCTTCTCTATTTTTGACGCCATGCAGAAAGGTCTCCTAGACCACGAAACAGGCCTTCTCCTCTTGGAAGCCCAGGTGATCACAGCTGGTCTGATGGTTCCCAATGCCAGTGAAAAGCTCTCCCTGGCAGAATGCCATACAACAGACCTAATAAATGGCAAGATCTACCAACATTTAGAGGAAATGCAGGATGCTGTCCAGCTGATCCAGAACATGCAACTCAAAGATAGCCCGTTTCATCCTGTTGTTGCTGCCATCGAAAAGGGAATCATCAGTGAAAATACTGGGCTAAAAATAGCACAAATGCAGCTTCTCACGGGAAGCTTTATAGATCCTTCCACCCATGAACCAATTGGTTTAGAAGATGCTCTTCAAAAAGGCATCATTACCAATCATTTTCATGAGAAGTTGGTATCTTGCCTAAAATCTTGTGAGGAGGCTTTGACTGACCCAAATTCAGCTGAGAAAATGAGCTTCGACCATCTGATGCAGCAGTGTGTCCCTCACCCGGAGACAGGACTGAAATTGCTCCCCATAAAACAGGTGTCGGGTGGGAGGCTAAGCTTGCAGCCAGGCCAAGAAGCAAGCATCCTCTGCGCAGTTCCTGAGGGACTTGGAGAAAAGGAAGTGACCAGGGAATTGCTAGAAGCCCATCCCTTTGCTGGTGGCCTTGAGGACCCCAAAAGCGATTGCCAGCTAACTGTGGAGGAAGCTGCAAGACATCATTTAATGAAAGAAAAACTGGCTTGTGATCTTCTGGTCAGACAACTGCAGACCGGTGGCATCATAGATACCCTGACCGGAGAGAGATTTTCACTACAGAAAGCGATAGAGGGAGGCCTGGTGACGTCAAGGCTTGCAGTGATGATCCTGGAATCCCTTCATTCCTTTATAGGACTTGTGAGGCCCGAGTCAGGAGAGATTGTGCCCGTTATGGATTCTCTGGAGCAAGGTATCCTAACTTCTGAGCTGGCTGATAAAATTTTAAGAGGCAGGCAAAACATCAGAGCACTTTTTAAAGCAGAGACTAATGAAATCCTTCCATGGAAGAAAGCTGTCGATTGTGGAATCCTGAATAAAGATGTTGCCAAAATATTAAAATCAACTTGCCTCCCTGACTTCGTTCCAGGGATGCCCCATTCTGGCCCCTCAAGCAGCTTCCAGAGGAGAAGCTCTTCCTCTGCTCAACCGTCAGATCATGGAGAACAAAACGAGGGTCCCTTAAGAAGCAGTGAAGAAAGGACGTTGCTCCATTTGATGACTCACAGCTATGTCAACATCCACAATGGAGAAAAATTGCTTCTGGTAAATGAAGAGTTAAATAGCCTGTCCGAAGTCCTGCTCCCAGGAAAAGGAAGTGGCTCTAGCATTGACCTCTTAGAAGCTAGCAAAATGCAACCCCAAGAATGGCGTGAGGATGTTGGCAGGAATGCCACAATTGAAGAAACTGGATCCCCCAACGAAATAATTTTAAAGAAACTTAATTCATCTGCATCAGAAAACAAGCAGGACCAAAATCTGCAACCCCACATTTCTCTACCTAGCAAAAGAATTGAATTGGAAATTGGAGATATAAATGAGTTTGTGAATGTGAAGGAACAAGAAGCGGAAGCTGATCTTTCAGGAGACTTCAAAAGTGGGATAGAAGACCCCAGAAGAGAGCCAGGTTTGATGATGATAGAGAACAAGAGTCAAATGGAGCTGCAAGAATGCAAGTCTGATTTTGAACCGGAAACTAGGAATAAAGGAGTCAAGTGGGAAGATGCCAAGCATGAAAAACAACTATCAGAAGAAGAAGAGGTGACATTGGAAGAGCAAGAAAGAGAAATGGGGAAAAGGGATGTCAGACAAATAGATTTGAATGCTGACAGTTTGGAAACGATGGAAAAATCTCACGTTGCAGGAGTAGATAGGAGGCCAGAGGCTATCAACTGGTCAAGCACGGGAAAAGTGCAGAATGGATCGACAGATTGCCTTTTTATTCAAGCCGAAGGGAAACCTGTAGATGGACATATTAAAAGGAAGCAGTTGGCTGCAGATGAAAGAGTACTTCCTGCCTATCAAAGTGTTACTTCTGTTTTGCCAAAACTGTCTGCAGAAGACAGCACTCTGAATGTCTTGTTAATGCAGCTGCAAGAAGGTGGCATAATTCATGAGCAGACAGGGAAGAAAATGCTCCTGGATGAGGCCATTGCCTGCGGAGCTGTGCCCAGCCATACGGCCATTAAAGTGATGGGTGAGATGAAAATGTTTAGTGGCTTCTTTGATGCAGCGGCCTCTGAGTCACTAACCACTGAAGAAGTAATCAGTGCAGGACTGATGGATGAGAACCTTGTCCAGAAGGTATTAGCTTCAGATCAAACCATAAGTGGTATTATTGACCCATGGAACAAAAGCATTTACTCCATCAAGGAGGCATCTGACTTTGGGCTGTTGGATAAAGAAACTGCTACCAGAATTCTGGAGGCACAAATAGTTACCGGAGGAATCGTTGATTTCAAGCGTGGCAAAAAACTGTCAGTCACTTTGGCTTCCAACCTTGGCCTAATACACAAATCCACTCAGGAAGATCTTAAGAAGCTGGAGAAAGCATATAAGGGCAAATACGCTGAGGACACAACTAAAGAAAAACTGATTGCTCTGCAGGCTGAAATAGGAGGCATCTTGGATCCTAAAACTAAAGAACCCCTGACTATTATTCAGGCTGTAGAAAGGGGGCATCTGAGTGAGGAAAAGGCCTTTAGGCTCCTAACTAGGCAGATAGCCAACGGAGGCATCCTTCATCACAAGACCGGCATGAGACTTTGCGTAGAGGATGCTATGGAACATAAATTGATTGATGAAAACCTCTACCAAGATCTCAAAAGGGCAGAAGACATATGCCTATACCATTCCATTTATCCTGAAATGTCCTTACCTCAAGCCATATCCCTTGGACTAATCAGCTCAGACTTTCAAAGAAAAGTTCAAGAAATACAAGCCTCAACTGGAAGCATATTTGATCCTAGTTTTGCCCAGAAAATTACATTGACTGAAGCTGTTAAGAAAGGATTAATATCCAAACCAGTTATGGGACAAGCAGTGATCGCCTCTGAAATGAAGGAAGCTATTCTTTATCCAGGAAGCTGTAGATTGGTCCCATATTCAGAATTGGTCAGAAGGAGCAAAATTGACATTGAGTCAGGGCATAGATACTTAGAAGTTATTCCCTTTCAAGACATAAGAGATGAAGTGACTGGGAATGTACTGTTGTGTTCTCAGGCAGTTAAACTTGGAAAAGTAGACCCCACACTTGCTTTGAGGTTGCTGCAGGCTCAGGCAGACACAAGTGGCATCCTGGAAACTTCTACTGGCCAAAGACTGTCATTGGCATCTGCTCTAGAAAAAGAAGTTCTAGATGAAGATACAGCTAAAGTCATTGCTATGAATCAGATTTTGACTGGAGGGATTGTTACTGCTGAGAGTGGAAAGAGGGTAACCTTGAAAGAGGCCACTGAAAAAGGCTTAATCACCCCCAAATTAGCCAGGGCAATTCAAATACCTGATCCAGTCACCAATAAATCTGGACATGATTTAGAAGAACATAAAGGCCCTGATCCCCAGAGGTTGCTGCAAAATGATGCCTCAAAGCCTGAAACATTGGCCGTTCATAAATATCCTAGTAGTGAAGAACAGGCGATGCCATCTGAAGCAACAGACTCCGGTACTTCTGCCAACGCTGGCCTTACTTCATTGAAAGCAGGTGGGAAGGTGGAGAGAGATGGATCTCTTCCTCCTTCCCCTTCTACTGACTCAACTGCGGACAGTTCATTGGCTCAGTTGTTAGAGGAGAACAAACTGGCACCTGAGCTTGCCTTCATGATGGACCCAGTTGAAGACCTGAGAATAAAGACCCAGAAAAAAAATAGTAAAAAGAAAAATAAGTTGAGGAAGAAAGAACTTTTTGAAGGAGAGCTAGAAAGGCAAACGAGAAGTAATCAAGAGGCTGAAAAGGTACTGGAAGCAACTTTCCCTGTGGACAGGAGCACGATTAACGGAGACCAGGAGCAAAAAGAAAAGGTGTTTCAGCCGGAAGAAAGTGCTTGGGTATCCCTTGGCCTTGAACTAGCGAATAGAACCCTGTACGTAGACTCTGCAGAGGGGCAGCCATCCAAAGAACTCAGCTCTATAGTTCAACAAGAGAGAGAAGACGATGAGAGACATTTTCAAGGCTCTACCAAGATTGCGTCCAAGAAGCAGGCTGATAACACATTTGATACCAAAATGGAGCTACCAAGTCAAGGTTCAGAATTAAAAGCTCATGAAAGCACTTTGGAAAGTGTTGTCTCAAAAACCATTAAGAAGAAGAAAGCAAAAAAGATTAAGAAACAGAGCGTTCCCTCGTCAAATTCCAGGGACACCACCCTGACAAGGAGAATCAAGGGGGAGTTAATCCCTAGCACTGCAGAACCCTTGCAGGAAAATCCATCTGGTGGGGTAACAAGCCCACTTAAGCGAGGTGAAGTTAAAAGTCAGGACCATCAGGGAGGCAGGAAAGAGAAGCAGCACGTTGGAATTGAAGAGAGCATTGTAGATGTCAAAAAAGTGAATATTGCCCCAAAGAGAGATGCACCAGAAGAGGTTTCTGTACAAAAGGCAAGACTTCACAGAGATTCTTTGATAGATTCAGTAGAAGAAGAAATATTGCTTAGAAAAAAGGAAAAACATTTTAGCTCAGAAGAGCAGATACCCAAGGACACAGAATCCTTTGGGTCTTCTGAGTCACAATCAGAAGATCTTCAGCGCAGAAAAAATTTGGAGGACAAGTTAAGTTCTTACTCCTCTGTGACATCCCCCATACAAGAAGAAACAGGGGTCAAAGAAGTCTCTGGAAAAGATGAAAAGATTGGTCATAAAGAGCTGCCCAGGCCTTCAGAAGCAGAAGAGTCGGGGCAAGAAAGTGACACTGTTGGACCAGAGGGACAAATGCTGCAAGACAGGGGATTTCCAGAAAGCAAAGAGGATTCTTCTGAAAAGCTGCGGATGCCCCAGGAAGCAGCAGAAGGAATCGGAGAAGTCGGGAATGTTGAGGATTCTTCCTGCGTGGTTGAAAATACAGAAGAGAAATGTCAAGATGCTTCCACTTCTACCAAGGTAGGTAGTTTAAATCATATGGTTGCTCATGCGTATCTTGTGAGTTAACTAGACAACTAGAGTATTTACGAAGACAAAATAGATACCTAGTGAAAATTGTCTGAAAGCCACTTTAATATAGTGGTGAAGGAACCTGCCTTGAACCTGGGGAGCACTGAGTTCTAGACCTGCCTTAGGCACAAATGGATCACCTCGGGCCAGTCCCTTGCTCTCAGCCCTAGGAAGTAGGCAATGGAAAACCACTTCTGAAATCTCGCCAAGAGAACTGCAGAAACAAACCCCCGTGTCTTCTCCTTGAGCTGTCAAGCTGAGAACTATGCAGCTTTATAGCTGCTTTATTTTATTACTTATTTAACTATATTTTCTTGCTGCCTCCTGTCTGGATCAAAATCCTGAGGGCAGCTAACAAAGTTGTACACAGTCCATCAGTGTTGTAAATTATCTAGCATAAATGATAACATCTGCACTAAAATGTTTAAATTGAACAATATTACAGCTGAAAGCCAGAACTTGATATGGTCGAATCAAAACCTAGTTCAATACAATGTTGGAATATTGTCAATTTGATGGGGACCGGTAAACATTTTTGGGAAGGGATCTAAGAAGATGAAGACCCCAGGCTGATGGTGCTTGGGGACTTCAATCTGCCATCACTGGGCGCCTCCTCGAGTGTAGCGCAGGAGTTCATGG